>JACXGM010025529.1:0-15265 GCA_016801145.1 Umbra pygmaea | reverse complement strand
CACACACACACACACACACACACCTACACAAACACACACACACACGCTCAGTTGCCGGAGATACACAGGATGTCTGGGCTTAGTTGGAATGCCAGTTGCAGTAGCCTACTTTTAGCCTACATAAAGAGCAGGTCAGACGGTGTTGGCACTAGCCATGTTGTTGCTCTAATGAGAGCAGGAATAGACTGCCTGTCTGAATTCCCTGGCTACAGTTGTATCCCAAATGACAGTCTAGTCCCATAGGGCTCTGCTGGAAAGTACCGGTAGTGTATTTAGGGACTGTTCATTTTTTATAACATCGGGTATATGGAGAATTATGTCCACCAAATATATGAAGATTGGTGACCCTCCCGAAAGTGAGAAATATTTTTACCTCACACTTCCCAAGCATGTGTTAATCAGAGGGGGTTGATTACAGATGAGCATGAGATCGGGGTTGTGGAATGGACTGACCTTGATCATTTCAAACAGACAGACATTTTCATGTAATTGATTATAAAATGACACAACCCTCCCCAGGACAATATAACAAAATACTAAACCCTTCCCAAAAGTAAAATAAAAAAGCATGACCTTCCCCCATTTCCCTCCGTCTCCTCATGTTAAATTCCGATCACCCCATAAATAACATATTCGCAAGGGGTTTGGTCAGCATCTGCAATGAAATGCCTTTCCTGTGGCCTAAATGATGTAGGAGCGGTGAAGAGACACTAGTCTAGTCTTCTAGACAGCAGCGCCTTTGTTACGTAGCACTGTTTCTGATCCATCCAAAGGCAAGAGAAACTAGGGACGTATGGCATTCATCCAGTTATGTTACACTCCCTTCCTGTCTGGGTCATTGTTGAACTGACATAGTAACTCCTTTCCTTTGACAGTGGAAGTCAAAAACCCTGTAGAAGACCTAAAACAATGTACATGACAAATAATACAGGTTTGGTTTATTATGAAGAAATTTATTAATATGAAGAAATATTGTCTTGCGTTTTGAATATGCTGGCAATGAGATTCCATTTAAATTTGCAACTTTCAACTTTTTATTGTTAACAAAGTTAACAAAAACGTCCCCAGCAAATCTTAAATGCCCTCCCCTCTTCATTTCTGCATAGTGCATGTTGTGTGTACAGTATGGTGCTCATTCTCATTTCTCTCTGTAGCGAATACTAAATGATCATTGGCCGATTCAGCTGTCCATAATGGTTTGCCATGGTTTTAAATCTACGGTACAATGTTGAATTTGCATATGATGCTTCTATGTTACGGGCTAACTGGTTATTATAACTAACCCCATATATACTGATTGAGAACATCCTCACATGACAACCGATCAGAAAATGGTTTGTGCATTGTAAGCGTTTGTGATTGACAGCTGGAGAGAGAGAGAATTTGCACAATGATACAACACATTTAGAGAGAGAAAAACTATTCTATGCCTCAACAATTGCTTGACACTGTCACTTTTTATCTACTTTATCTTTATGCTGCTTAGTGAGTGATTAATATCTTAATTTTGTTGTGTAGTGATATGCAATGACAATAAACTATCTATCTAAACTATCTATGTATCTATTTATGTATCTGTTTATCTATCTATCTATCTATCTATCTATCTATCTATCTATCTATCTATCTATCTGTCTGTCTGTCTGTCTGTCTGTCTGTCTGTCTGTCTGTCTGTCTGTCTGTCTGTCTGTCTGTCTGTCTGTCTGTCTGTCTGTCTGTCTGTCTGTCTCTGTCTGTCTGTCTGTCTGTCTGTCTGTCTGTCTGTCTGTCTATCTATCTATCTGTCTATCTATCTATCAATTTATGGAAAATATAAATAAAATGATAGGTAGAACAACAATGCCAGGCAACTTGTAAGTCTGATTCAAACAACTGATTGGATAATGAAGTAATTCAGTTTAATAGGGGTGTAGAAGTTCGCTGGTGAGACATGCTTATAAAGCTGTAAAACTATTTCTTTATATTTAGAAAATATGAAAAAAGCATTTGATAAAAAATTATGTTTCCCTACACTCAACCTAAAATTCATGACAGTTATCAAACATGCAACTGTGATTGCTGCAGTTTATGTTGAAATGGGAAAATAAGAAAAGAAAATTATTAAAATCATTGTACCCATTGCTATTTTTAATTTGTAATAATACCATAAGTCCATATAAGGGATTTTTTTTATCCTCAAGTAAAGAAATCAATAAACATAGCGTGTTGAATATCTCTGATCACCGGTCCACTTCACACTGGATGAGTACTAGGTATTTTTCCTCCAATATAGACCAGTACAGTACACTTACCAGTGTATATCCAACACGGATATCTTTAGTTGGATCATGCACAGGATGATTACACTCACCGACTATAATTCCGTGACTGAATTCACAGGCTTCTGATCTGAACACAAGGAGCGGACCCCTCATTTATGACACATTTTTACCCTGCCATCTGAATGTTGCAGAAGAAATCGAGCTTCATCAGACCAGGCACTATTTTTTCAAACTTCAATTGCCCAATTGTGGTGGGCCAGTGCAAATTGTAGCTTCAGTATCCTGTTCTTAGCTGACAGGAGTGGCACCCGGTGTGGTCGTCTGCTGCTGTAGCCCATCTGCTTCAAGGTTCAACGTATTGTGCATTCAGAGATGCTCTTCTACATGCCTTGGATGAAACGAGTGGTTACTGAGTAACTGTTGCCTTTCTATCAGCTTGAACCAGTCTGACCATTCTTTTCTGTATTTTGCCTTTAAAAGGCATTTTCGACCAGAGAACTGCCACTCACTGGATAATTTCTCTTTTTTGGACCATTCTGTGTAAACCCTAGAGATGGTTTTATGAAAGAATCCCAGTAGATCCGCCTGTCTGGCACCAACAACCATGCCATATTTAAATAATACACCTTTCTTGAAATAGTTGAAATAGTTCTTAGTCAACTTACCAGGTAAAGTTAAAGGTAAAATTTAAAAAGATCTCCTTAACCCCTATGGTCCTCCCTGCCTCACCCAACCATTAAACGAACAAACGCTGAGAAGAGGGATAGAAGAGAGCTGGCAGTTCTTGCTTGTTTATTCTATTATGCCTATCTTTTCTAAAATATGTGCCTTATGGATTGTGATATAGTCACAACATTTATAAACCTGTGCATTCTCCAAATTAAATAGGGGCCTGTAGCAACTGAACAATTTGGCAAGTTGTTTTACTGTACCACAAGCTGGATTTTGCTGTCTGTAATACCTCTTAAAGCTGTACTATGCATTTTTATTAAAATAAATGTTTTCCTATTAGCTTGGATTGTGAAAGGATTTCACACAATAATAGATGGCCCCTTTTACTCAGATGGAGACACTCTGTATACCAAACCCTCCTCATTGGTTGGGAAAAATCACTATGCACATCCTACTTTTTTCAGCCTGTAAAATGTTTCAAATTGGTACAGTTGTGCTCATAAGTTTGCATACCCTAGCAGAAATTGTGATATTTCGGCAATGATTTTGACAATATGACTGGTCATGTAAAAATCTGACTATTATGTAAGGATAGTGATCCTATGAAGCCATTAGTTGTCACATAGTTGTTTGGCACCTTTGAAAACCTTACTGATAACAGAAATCATCCAAATGGCCCTGATCAAAAGTTTACATACCCTTAAATGTTTAGCCTTGTTACAGACACAAGGTGACACACACAGGTTAAAATGGTAATTAAAGGTTAATTTCCCACACCTGTTGCATTTTAAATTGCAATTAGTGTCTGTGTAGAAATACTCAGTTAGTTTGTTAGCTCTCACGTGGATGCACTGAGCAGGGTAGATACTGAGCCATGGGGAGTGAAAAAGAACTGTCAAAAGACCTGCGTATAAGGTACTGGAACTGCATTTTCTTCAAGGAGCACAATACGATTAGCCTAGAAATCTAGATGCACCCTAGCGGCAGCAAATGTAATTTGCAGCTATGATCAGTCTAGCAACCCTCCGTTGGCTTGTGAGCTGGAAAAACCAAATTCTGGTCAGGCCAATCTTGATGTGGGTTTGGCTTGTCAGGCTACAATACGATGATACTCAACCAAAGATTTGCGGCATGGTTGAGTGTTCAGAAAGAAACCTTTACTGCCCCAGTGTCACAAAAAAGGTTACATTTGCGACCATGCCATTTTTATTGGATGGTATTGTGTCTACTGGCTCTTTGGATCAGTGAAATCCATCTCAGACACCTGTGATAATTAGTTCGCCAGGTGAGCCCAATTAAAGGAAAACTAAAAAGATGTTCCAAATTATTAAGCAGGTCACAGGTTTCAAGCAATATGGGAAAGAAAAAGGATCTCTCTGCTGCGGAAAAGTGTCAAATAGTGCAATGCCTTGGACAAGGTACTGTATGAAAACATTAGATATTTCACGAAAACTTAAGCATGATCGTCGTACTGTGAAGAGATTTGTGGCTGATTCAAAGCACAGACTGGTTTGTGCAGATAAAGGCATAATGTGGAAGGTTACTGTCAGACAAATTCATCGGATTAAGAGAGCAGCTGCTAAAATGCCATTACAAAGTAGCAAACAGGTATTTGAAGCTGCTGGTGCCTCTGGAGTCCCGCGACATCTCATTTTGCAAAGAATACTTCTGTGTCATTTTCTGCTATTGGCATAAAAGGAGAGAAACTCATGGTGTGGCACCCTTTCTCCCCTGACCTCAACCCTATTGAGAACATTTGGAGCATCCTTAAGCAAAAGATCTATGAGGGTGGGAAGCAGTTTGCATCAAAACAGCAACTCTGGGAGGCTATTCTGACATTTTGCTAAAGGATTCAAGCAGAAACTGTCCATAAACCCACAAGTTCAATGGATGCAAGAATTGTGAAGGTGATATCAAAGAAGGGGTCCTATGTTAACATATAACTTGCCTTGTTAAGATGTGTTTGATTGAAATAGATTTTGATTTCAGTAAATATGACCTCCTAATGCTGGAAATTCAATAAATTACCGTTTTCAGTTCTTTACAACCTATTACATTTTTTGAAACTCTGTTATGCATAATAATTTGGAACAGTGCATTTTGATTTTTTTATAAAAAAAATACTGTTTTCATTGTGTGGTTTGTTCAAGGAAATTTGACTTATACCCTAACGGTTGGTGACTTGAAAATTATACTGACTGTCATTTGCATTGACTATTTGAAAAATAAGTGTAAATTATAATTTGCATAATAATATGGAACGCATTGTATATCTACAGTATATGTACTGTATAATGCACAGGTGTCAAACCGGTTCCACAGAGTCTATGCTGGTATTTCCCTTCAATTAAGGCCCAATTAAAACCTAGACTGTCAGGTGAGTACAGATCCTAACCAAATAGTGAACTAACTAATCAATATGTCAGGTGCTAGTTAAAAGTGAAAACCTGCATGCACTAGGCCCTCTGTGGAACCGGTTTTACACTAGTGGTTTAATGTATGCATTATAATGTAATGAAACAGTATAATGTAAACAACAGTAAATTGTAAAACAGTTTTAAACTTTGGAAAGTGCAGCTGGGCTTCTCCTGAAGTCCACTATCATCTCCACTGTCTTTAGGGCATTGACCTCCATGTCGTTCTGGTTGCACCAGGACACCAGATGGTCAATCTGCCACCTGTACGTAGTGTTGTCTCCATTAGAAATTAATCTGATGAGTAGGCCTGTCATGATAACAAATTTTGCTAAATAAATTATAAAATTGTCTCAGAAATTATTGCGATAAATGATAATATTGTTGTTCTGAGACCATTTTCATCTAATATAATAATAATGGCATAATTATGCAGGTACACCTTTTCAAAGATCAACAAACTTTTATTTCTAAAGAATATTTAACAATGGAACTGAAAAACATTTTAAATATCAACAAAATGGACTCTCAGTCTATGTTAGCAAAATGCACTGGAATAATAACCAAACACAATCAAAAACAATATATAAAAATGGAAATAAAAAACACACACAACCAAAGCAATAAAGTATTTTTGGTTGAGAGAGAGACGAGGAAAACAAACAAGCATGCAAATGGAAATTATTGCGGCCGTAAAAATTATTGAGCTCATTTTTAATTATCATGCATATCATTTTAATATGCAATTGACTTATTGCATATGGCAACAGGCCTACTGATGAGAGTGGTGTCACCTCAAACTATAGGAGTTTGACTGATTTGTGACTAGATGATCAGCTGTTGGTTTACAGGGAGAAGACTAGGGGTGATAGGATGGAGCCATGAGGGGAACTGGTGCTGAGTGTTTCCCCGGCCTCATGTGCTGCCTCCTATTGAACAGGAAGTCTGTGATCCACCTATATGTCAATTCAGGCACTCCCAGATGGGAAAGTTTGCCCTGGAGCAGAGCTGGAATGATGGTAATAAATGCGGAGCAGAAGTACACAAACAGGATTCTGGCATAGGTGATTCAATGTGCTGGAGGATGAAGTGAAGAGCCATGTTGACTGCGTCGTCCACAGACCTGTTGGCTCTGTAGTTTTGAGGTGAGACAGCACAATGTGCTCAAAGGACTTAATAACAACAGAGGTCAGTTCGACTGGTCTGTAGTCATTAGGGCTGCAACTAACGATTATTTTGATAACCGATTAATCTTTCGATAATTTCTTCAACTAATCGATGAATCGGATGAACAGGCTAACAAATATTTCCATAATTTGATGTAAAAAAATAAATGTTATTCCAAATTGACAATTTTAACACATAACAAACCTAAATGTAAGCTATGCAAAAAACTTCGGAAATAAATCCACCGGAGTTGATTCCCTGTTGATCATAATCTCTTCTCTTGTGAGAAGACAATGCGAATTGTCACAAAGAACTGATTTGACAGACAAAATAAGACACAAAGTGTTGCGTACCAACACACCGAGGCAACCATTTGCGGCACAAGAATTTTAACCACTTTCTACGGCACTTTCGGGGATTCCCCTGAGAGAATTCTGTGAGTGAAGTTGACTTTTCATGTTCACTCAGACAACCGGAATCCAGCCAAAGTAAATATTTTCTCTGTATGTGAGCACCATTGGTACACTTGGAATAGCGCTGATTAACTGGAACAGTTTAGCGAATACAGTTTCTTCATTACAATGTGGTCAGATGAGTTGACAGCTCTCAACGTTCTTGCAGCATTACCAGTTTATGGGCATCTCATTAAAAATGACAAATGTTTTATTTCTTTTCTGTCTGGTTTAGCACCTGTCTAGGCCCAGAACATTATTAAAGGCAATCAAGCCAAGGGCCATAAATTCCTGGGCTTTGTGAGAGGTGTCAGTGGCAGGCTGTCCGGGGTGAGCCTGGGGGTCACAGAGGGTATGGGGCTGAGGCTAGTGAAGGGGGCAACACTGGTCACCCAGCTCCAGTTCCAGCATGCAGAATGCAACCCGTCATCCTTTGACCCTATGAACATGGCCCCCGGGGGTAAAGTATCAAAGAGTGCCCCTGAATCTCAGCTTAAAGGTGTCGGGTGTTGGATCCGCTCTCTTTCTCTGCTATTGCTGATGTTGCCACAGGGTGAATGGCTACATGAGAGAGCTGTTGGAGAGCTATGGGAAAAAGCATCTCAGTCACCCACAGTAGCCTACTGTACTTCCTCTGGATAACGTCTGCTGAAGTACCAATAATGTAATCATCAGAAATATATTCAGCTAATTAAAGAATACACTTGCGGAATTACATGTTGCCAGTTGCTGTTTGTGGCCAACAATTTGTACAAATACAAGGGAATTTAAAAATAAAAAACACAGATGTCAAATGTGTGTCAGTTGGAGTGCATTATCCACTTAACCACTGATCATGTGTGACAGCTGTGATTAGATGTGTGCTCTGTGACTTGATCCACTGGATCTGTTCGTGCAGATCTAATGGATCTAGCTCTTCCTCTAGATTACCGATTTAGGATTAAAGCAGCTAATGTTTTAGTTTTATTTGTTTGTCAAGTGCTAAGTAAAACTCTTATATCGCTGAACTATGCAGCGCCTCGGGTATCTCCAGGGCAATCAACAGTAATGGTGTTGCCGTGAGGGGTATGCACCTGGATGTCTACATCTTTAAACCTATTCAAAATGAGATTCTTGCTCTGGCAAACCTCAATCTTCTGTGAAGTTTTATTGCCTAGATCTGGCAGCTCCCAGCCTGGCGCACCTGGCGCATTGTTTATCGGCTGGAAGGGTAGAAGGTGATCAGGTGGCGCGTAGGTTGACCTGGGTCCCAGTGGGACGGCTCTTGGGTCAGCTACTGGAGTAGTGGGATTAAACCGATAATAGTACTGGTAAGCTTCTGTACTCACTTGAAGCACTTCTGGATCAGAGAAGTGAATTTTGAGCCGTCAATTATAGCCCCCGGAGAGCATAATGTTAAATTTACGAGTACGGCCTTGTGTTTGGTCTTGCGTCATTGCATCAACTCCTCACCGGTTAGGGAGAGTCCAAGATAAGAGTGTGTCCTCCAACAAACATTTGGCCAAGCTGTTCTGCTTTTGTCATGTGAGTTTGGCCAAATGAACAGCTCAGGTTCTTGGAAACGGTCCCACCCTAGATAGTTGGTACTTCTACCAGAGGTAGTTTAAAACTTCGGCTCAGCTTCATTCGCACTCATCCAGCTTTCTGCTCCGTGTTTGTTATTGTGAGGAAAAACTCGCTAACAGGGAAGCATATTCAGCAGTCAGAGTAAAGGGAGGTTAAACATGGTTTATTATGGAATGTTAGAGAACACCCTCTTTCACTGGCCAGGCCTCCGATTTGCAGGACAAGGGGTGCCTTTGTCCCCCCATACCCCCTCCTCCTCTGCTCCTCTCCATGCATGTGGCACCCAACCCGGCCCTCCTCCTACCCCCATCCAACACCTCCCTCTAGAATAGCACAGCAGGCCCCTCTGAAAATAAAGCAGGGGATGTTGGCAGGTCCTTCTAGACACGTTCTTCTACTTTCTCTTTTTCTTTGCTTTCTCTTACTATATCTCTTCCTCTGTTTTATTCTGTTTCTCTACTCCTCTCCGTCTCTTCCAAAACCTCTCGCCATGCCTTGTTCTGTTCACAGCGAATAGCCAAAATAATCACTCCTTTGTTTCTACAATGCCGTTTGAAAACGAAAACAGACTTGGAATTAACGTATATAAAAGGGGAGAATTGTAAAGAAAAACCAGGCACATTTTTATACATTGTTTATAAATCTGTAAAGTAATTGTGTCCAGAAAGTAATTGAATGCCATAACAACTCAATATGCTGTTGGGCATGAAAATAGATACTAGTAGCACAGTGGTTTTCCAAATCTAACGTTCATTAGATAACGATTGTGAGGCTATACAATAGCCTAAAGGAATTAATCAGCCATGTCAAATGTGTTATGATTGTATTTTCCTGTAATTATCTTTTTTTAAAGGATAGAATAGAAAGTGATAGGAGGAAATCCTGCTAAGGAAGCAAATGAAAATTCAAGGTTTTCCATTTGAAAGTGGCTCAAGCATCCCGTTGGGTAACCAGCAGGAAAACCCTGGTTTGACAAATTCCCCTTTAATCATGTAAACTGTAGCTGGCCCAGTCTGACACTGTAGAGGAAGCTCCCCTGTACGTATTCTTTCAACTCTGATTAGTCTGGCTGATGGGTCAAATAGATATTTTCATGGAAACCAACTTCTACTTTAATGAATGAATACAGAAGACAGGTTTGTTTACAATACTTTTTACACTAAATTTAAATTTTAGTTGTAGACACCCATCTTACAGGGGCATTCCCCTGGAGCAAATCAGGGTAAAGTGCCTTGCCCAAGGACACAACAACATTCGGGAATCAAACCAGCAACCCTCTGACAACAAGTCGGACTCCTTAACCATTGAGCCATCAGAAACTGAAACAATTTGAATAAGACTCATGTCGATGGATTATTTTTTTTAGTAAACTTGTAGGTATCGCTAGACTTAGATGTGACTGACAGAAGGAGCAAGCATCACTTTACCCAGAGAAACCCCTCCGGATGTTTACAAGTGTGTAGGCGATTGTCTTGGAACTGCATTGAACACAGAGAAGTACAGTACCTGTCTGGTTAATACATTTATTTTCCCTGCTCTGATGTTGTGACAATTTCCGTGCACTCAAACACACAGTGTAAAAAGTAATTTGTTGACTCAACTCACAAAATTAGTAACCCTGTTGCGTGGATTCAACTCCTAATGCTAAGTCAATTTGAATTTGTATTTTGTTTTACCAAGCTTTATCGTTGACTCAACCTGAAATTTATATTTCACTTGGCAATTTTACTCATGGAGTCAACTTCTCATAATTTTCTGATTAGGTGACTTCATGAAAACATGAAAAATGATGTTATCTCAACAATGTTTGTTGATTTAACTATATTTCAGTTGAGATAACTTTGAAAAATATGTTGAAACAACCAAAAAGCAAGATTACTTTTTACAGTGCATACATCTCATCTTCAGAACTATTGCTTAGATTTGCTCGGATAGAGGAAGACATTCTGTGTGCTAACAAGTAAACAAACTGGCTAGCTATATTACATGGGCGTTTAAATACCTCTCAGGACCTTCCAGATCAATGTGATGATAACATTTCTGTACCATGGGCATGCATACCACTTAATCTCTCTCAACATTCTTGCGTGGAAGTTAAGACAATCCTATAGATAATGTTTGCTGTCTCTTGAAGTGTAAAAAGCCTCTATGTATGGCTAGATGGCTTGAACCACTTGGGGTTAGGGTGGCAGACTTGTAGTTGGAAGGATGCCGGTCTGACTCCCAAATGCTGTTGTGTCCCTGGGCAAGGCACTTAACCCTAAGTTGCTTTAGCAAAAATGTCCCTGTATTTACTGTAAGTCGATTTGGATAAGAGTATTTGCTAATGAATACATTTTAAATGTGCTTATCAGAATTGTTCCTCATTTCAAAGGTTTTCCCACAATTCTGTTCTCAGTGCTTCTATCCTGCCTCAGACATTCCTGTTATGCAACTAATAGATACATACCAAGCATATCTTTACCCATTGACTGGATGTGTGTACACCGATGTTAGTTCTGAGTCCTGAAGCTGTATTATCTAATTCTTCTTAGTGTAATTATTGTTTCAGGCGCATGAGAAGCTCACACTTTTGTGCTAACATCTGTAATCTAATGTGAATTTACCCAGCGTGTAATTTAATGTACATCACAGGAGTTCATTCTTAGCTGAAGGCTGACCTATTTTTAAACAGTGAAGTTGGGGTTTGTTCTGGCATGCAGACCTTTGCTGACAGTGTAAGATAACAGAAATTAATCTCATATTAATCTGATAACTGGTAACCACTGTCGGGCGTCTGAACATTATGCACAAATTGATAAGCTAAAATCTATTCAATACTACTGTATGTATGCTAAAATACAATCTCTTTAGCCTTCCAGAAATCTTTCCAGTGCACTTCTTTCATGTCACCTAATTTACCGTTGTGTCTTTTTTCCCTGGTGTTCTGTGTGAGTTTAAAATGGAGTCTTCTTTTCTCTGTCCTTCTTTATTCTCAGCAGCTGAGGGCCCTGACATGGTCACCGGGGGTTTCTCACCACCCTCAAGCCCCAATCCCACCAAGAAGGGAAGCTCCCTCACCTGGTCTTTCCCAGATAAAATCAAGTCCCCACGCACTGTCAGGAAACTCTCCATGAAGATGAAGAGGCTTCCGGAACTTAGCCGCAAGCTCAGTGTCAAAGGGATCCCTAGCAACCAGCACAACAGCAGTGGCAACGGAGCCAGTATGAGCATCCAATTGGAGACAAGGACCCAGTGTCCAAACACAAATAGTGGGTCAGAAGCCTGCCCGGCTCCTCCCAGGTTGTCTGAAGGGGCGGGGCAGGGGGCAGCGGCTAGCCGTAATGTGATCTCCAGGTATCACCTGGACAGCAGTGTGTCGACACAGCACAACTACAGCAAGAAGAAGAGCAGCGCCACATCCAAGTCGGCCAGCAAGGGGGGCTACCTCAGTGACGGGGACTCCCCAGAACTGGTGGCCAAGTCCGGGATGCACGGGTCCTCAGAGGGAAAGGGAGGCAAGGGAAAGGAAAAAGAGCCAGCCACCGGAGGAGTCACTGGAGTAGGAGGTAGCCCCAAGCTGCACGGCACTGAACTGGACATTGACGCGTTCCGCCACTACGCCTTCACGGAACAGCCCAAGTGCACCCAGTACATCTCAGGCCTGATGAGCCTGCACTTCTACGGTGCAGAGGACCTCAAGCCACCACGCGTCGACTCCCGAGACGTCTACTGTGCCATCCAGGTGGACTCGGTCAATAAGGCCCGCACGGCCTTGCTCAGCTGCCGGACCACCTTCCTAGACATGGACCACACCTTCAACATTGAGCTGGAAAACGCCCAGCACCTGAAGCTAGTGGTGTTTAGCTGGGACCCTACACCCAAGAAGAACCGCGTGTGTTGTCACGGTACCGTGGTGTTACCGGCGCTCTTCAGGGTGACCAGGAGTCATCAACTGGCAGTGAAGCTGGAACCACGAGGGATGATCTACGTGAAGCTGACGCTGATGGAGCAGTGGCAGAACTCCCTGGACGGAGGCTACCACGGCGACCGGGAGCCGCAGATGTTTGGGGTGGAGGCCTGGAAGGTGGTGGAGAGGGAGAACACTGGACTCATGCTGCCCCTTCTCATTGACAAGTGCATCACTGAGATTGAGAAGAGAGGCTGCCAGGTGAGGCCTTTTGATTTGGCATGAGAATTAAACTAGCTTGCTAACTGGACGTCTAGCTAAATGGACATATCCGATATGTCCAGACAATAACATAGACAGTGGACTCGTTAGCTAGCGACACATTTTTGCAATGAACAGCCAGAATAAAGCTATTATATTTCGTCAGCCTTTTACCAAACTATAAAGCCTAGTAAGTGCCCTTGTTCGCCTTGCATGGCGCAAGAGTGGAACTCCTGAGCTAACAACATTGGTTGAGTGCAACTACACTCTACCACCTCCTCTTGAAGCCCAATGAAAAGGAGAGAGATTTCAGCTTTGGTTCCTTCTAATTAGCTGAGTTTCTGCACAGCAATGACAGTTTCTAGCGGCTGGCCTTAAACCATCCATCCACCCCAGGGGGCTCGCTAGCGGCAGCGGGTAGCCCTTGGTGGGGCGATGTATTTTTTCTAGGTTTGTACATGCCACATAATACAGCCCATCTATCCTGCCTCTGGCTGCTCTAAATGGGCTGTGGCTCAGTGGGGATGGGGTCTATGGCTGCCAGCAGGCTCGTAGCCAGACCTTCCATCTGATTCTTATAGGGCATTTATCCATGTTACTCTGAAGGGCCTGTCTGGCCTAGACACTGAGCCAACCATGGGACTGTCCCTATATCCTGGGTGGCTGGCTTTGCCTTTGGGCCAGTTAGTGTCCATTGTTCTTGACACACACACAATTTCTCTCTTCAGTCTCGTTCTTTGTGTATTTAAGGGACAAACATACTGGAGACTAGGTTGGGTTGTCAAAGCGGTTGGTTGTCACAGTGCTTATTTCTTACAAATGTTCACCTCTGAGGTCATCCGTGTGGTTATTTGGGTCAGGATCACAAAACATTGAGGCGAGTGGCATTTATCATGGGTATCATCATCTTTATTAGCACGGCGGGTTTGGTATTTGGTATTATCCATTCAAATTTGAGGGCATTTAAAGATACAATTGCAAAGGAAATATGTTGATTCTAGGTCTGTCAAGTTGTTACTTGTTTGCTGTAAAGCGAATGACAGAAAACCTACTTGCTGTAGTGCTGGTGTGTACAAGTGGACAGTCTGTATTTGCTGCTTAGAACTCTGGATGCTGGATCTCAACACTTGGGTTTCTACTAACATTAACGTTGAGTATTTTAAATGATACACTGTGGACTATTAGACTATATACCACGGGTATGGCTTCACATCAATTTTCAACGCCCGAAGGCATCTCAGGGTTTGTGATATATTGCCAATCAACCATGGCTAAGTGCTGTGTCCAGGCACCCTGCGATGTGTCGTGTATAAGAACAGCACTTAGCTGTGGTACAGTTGTGCTCAAAAGTTTGAATATCATTGAAGAATTGGTAATAGATGGACAATTTTTAAAGAAAACATGAATGGGCAGGCAAAATAATTTGGTTTTATTTCTCATGGGATTCATATTCATCTGTAGGTCATAACAGAATGGCACAGTCATAAAACAAAACATGGAAACAAAGAAAATAATGATATGACCCCGGATCAAAGTCTGCATACCCTTAGTTCTCAATATGGTGTATTGCCCCCTTTAGCATCAATTACAGCGTGCAGTCGTTTGTGACAGTTATCTATGAGGCCCAGAATTCTTGCAGGTGTTATAGCTGCCCATTTGTCTTGGCAAAATGCCTCAAGGTCATGCAAAGTCTTTGGTCGTTTTGTATGCACTGCACGTTTAAAATCTCATCAGAGTGGTTTGATGATATTAAGGTCAGGAGACTGTGATGGCCACTCCAGAACCCTCCTTTTCTTCTGCTGTAACCACTGGAGGGTCAACTTGGCCTTGTGTTTAGGGTCATTGTTGTGCTGGAAAGTCCAAGAGTGTCCCATGTACAGCTTTTATGCAGAAGAATGCAGTGGGTCAACATGCTGCATTCATCGTGCCTTTAGAGCTCACACACCCCCAAAACGTCAGTGAGCCACCACCATGCTTCACAGTGGGGATGGTATTCGATTCACTACAGGCTTTGTTGACCCCTCTCCAAACATAACGCTTATTGTTGTGACCATAAAGCTCTATTTTGGTCTCGTCACTCCAAATTACAGTGTGCCAGAATCTGTGAGGCGTGTCAAGGTGGTGTCGGGCGTATTATAACCAGGCTTTTTTGTGGCACTGGCGCAGTAAAGTCTTCTTTCTGGAAACTTGACCATGCAGCTCATTTGTGTTTGAGTATTGTTGTATTGTGCTCATTGATGCAACCATTTGCAAGGCTTTGGGTATCTCCATTTCCAACTTTATGCAGTTCCAGTACCTTATTATGCAGGTCTTTGGACAGTTCTTTTCTGTTGGCTCAGCATCTAGCCTGCTCAGTGCATCCACGTGAGAGCTAACAAACTAATTGACAAATTTTACACAGACACTAATTGCAACTTAAAATGCCCCAGGTGTGGTAAATTAACCTTTAATTGCCATTTTAACGTGTGTGTGTGTGTGTGTGTGTGTGTGTGTGTGTGTGTGTGTGTGTGTGTGTGTGTGTGTGTGTGTGTGTGTGTGTGTGTGTGTGTGTGTGTGTGTGTGTGTGTGTGTGTGTGTGTGTGT
>JACXGM010025528.1:0-15367 GCA_016801145.1 Umbra pygmaea | reverse complement strand
TCGGAATACCAGGTGCTGTAAGCATGTTGTTTCAAATAAATAAAAAATATAGTCTTTAATTTTAAATTGGCCTGACATCACTGATATGAGGACTGTGTTAGAATCCTATACTCGCTTACGGCCATACCACCCTGACTATGCCCGATCTTGTCAGATCTGGGAAGCTAAGTAGGGTCGGGCCTGGTTAGTACTTGGATGGGAGACCTCCTGGGAATACCAGGTGCTGTAAACATTTTCTTTCAAATTAATAAAAAATATAGTCTCTATAATTTTAAATTGGCCTGACATCAGTGATATGAGTACTGTGTTAGAATTCTGTACTCGCTTACGGCCATACCACCCTGACTATGCCCGATCTTGTCAGATCTCGGAAGCTAAGTAGGGACGGGCCTGGTTAGTACTTGAATGGGAGACCTCCTGGGAATACCAGGTGCTGTAAGCATTTTCCTTCAAATTAATAAAAAATATATTCTCTTTAATTATAAATTGGCCTGACATCAGTGATATGAGGACTGTGTTAGAATTCTGTACTCGCTTACGGCCATACCACCCTGAGTATGCCCGATCTCGTCAGATCTCGGAAGCTAATCATGGTCGGGCCTGGTTAGTACTTGGATGGGAGACCAACTGGGAATACCTGGTGCTGTAAGCATTTTCTTTCAAATTAATAAAAAATATAGTCTTTAATTTCAAATTGGCCTGACATCAGTGATATGAGTACTGTGTTAGAATTCTGTACTCACTCACGGCCATCCTACCCTGAGTATGCCTGATCTCGTCAGATCTCGGAAGCTAAGCAGGGTCGGGCCTGGTTAGTACTTGGATGGGAGACCGCCTGTGAATACCAAGTGCTCTAAGCATTTTCTTTCAAATTAATAAAAAATATATTGTCTAATATTAAATTGGGCTGACATCAGTGATATGAGGACTGTGTTAGAATTCTATACTCGCTTACGGCCATACCACCCTGAGTACGCCCGATCTCGTCAGATCTCGGAAGCTAAGCAGGGTCGAGCCTGGATAGTACTTTGATGGGAGAACGCCTCGGAATACCTGGTGCTGTAAACATTTTCTTTCAAATTAATAAAAAATATAGTGTCTTTCATTTTAAATTGGCTTGACATCAGTGATATGAGGACTGTGTTAGCATTCTATATTCGCTTACAGCCATACCACCCTGAGTACGCCCGATCTCAGAAGCTAAGCAGGTTCGGGCCTGGTTAGTACTTGGATGGGATTCCGACTGGGAATATCTGGTGCTGTAAGCATTTTCTTTCAAATTAATAAAAAATATAGTGTCTTTCATTTTATATTGGGCTGACATCAGTGATATGAGGGCTTTGTTAGAATTCTATACTCGCTTACGGCCATACCACCCTGAGTACGCCCGATCTCGTCAGGTCTCGGAAGCTAAGCAGGGTCGGGCCTGGTTAGTACTTGGATGGAAGCCCGACTGTGAATACCAGGTGCTGTAAGCATTTTCTTTCAATTTAATAAAAAATATATTGTCTAATATTAAATTGGGCTGACATCAGTGATATGAGGACTGTGTTAGAATTCTATACTCGCTTACGGCCATACCACCCTGAGTACACCCGATCTCGTCAGGTCTCGGAAGCTAAGTAGGGTCGGGCCTGGTTAGTACTTGGATGGAAGCCCGACTGTGAATACCAGGTGCTGTAAGCATTTTCTTTCAATTTAATAACAATTACACTATCTTTAATTTTAAATTAGCCTGACATCATTGATATGAGGACTGTTTTAGAGTTTTATACTCTCTTACGGCCATACCACCCTAAGTATGCCCAATCTTGTCAGATCTTGGAAGCTAAGCAGGGTAGGGCCTGGTTTGTACTTGGATGGGAGACTGCGTGGGAATACCAGGTGCTGTAAGCATTTTCTTTCAAATTAATAAATAATATAGGGTCGAATTTTAAATTTGGCTGACATCAGTGATATGAGTTCTGTTTTAGAAGTCTATACTCACTTGCGGCCATACCATCTTGAGTACGCCTGATCTCGTCAGGTCTCTGATGCTAAGCAGGGTCTGGCCTGGTTAGTCATTGAATGGGAGACCGCCTGGGAATACCAGGTGCCGTAAGCATTTTCTTTCAAATTAATAAAAATGACAGTGTCTTTAATTTCATATTGGCCAAACATCAGTGATATAAGGACTGTGTTAGAATTCTATACTCGCTTACGGCCATACCACCCTAAGTACGCCCGATCTCGCCAGATCTCGGATGCTAAGCAGGGTCGGGCCGGGGTGACTCGCCAGGGATGGCTTGGACCCCGTCAAAACTGCTTGCAGTTCTAGTTCATATCATTTTCGCAAGTGAGATTGGGCTATTAAGACTAAAAAAAATCACTTATGTATAGGCCAGTTTGAGTATTGAAATACTGTACACGTTAATCCACCAGTTCTTGCTTTGTAATAGCCTTTTTTTATCTTATCAGCAAGTGGGGGGTTGGGTGTTTAACATTTGTAACACAATGACTATAGCTGAGTGCCCATCAATGGTCTGGGGAAAGAAAAGGGGAGATTAAGTGTCACCTTTCTACAAAAATGAAGCACGCTTTGTGAGGGAAGCCATGCAGCAGCAATATTATAGAAGATCTGCTAGCAGACACAAGATGAGACAGACAAATTAATTTTAGATGGGATTACATTTTGTAATAATTGCAATGATGGATATTGAGCTAATGCCAGCAATGTCCTTATGAATTACCAATAAAGACCGGTTGTAAAAGTGAAGATGTTGTTACTATTATAATATTTTCCTGCTGTGATTCGTTTTCAACAAGTTAGCATTTTGTTATGCTGCTGGCTACAGAGAAAAATATGTTAATAAAAACAATTTTCTAGCTATTAAAAGACAATGACTGCCTGATGATCACCCACTGGGGAAGGTGGAGAAGTGGGCATGCTGGCTATCATGCCATATGTTCTTGCATGGAGACGAGAAAGCGGGAGAGACAAATAGTGTTGTGACATAACTTGGGAATCCCCTGGAATGCATTGAAGAACAAGTTGCTTATCTGACATTTATTGTTTCCTCTCATTGCCTAGCATCCACTGACATATTATGTTTGAGACGAGAGACGTACTGTAGTCGTGATCTCTCTTACTGTCATGGGAAAAAGGTATTGGGGACCTTGTAGTAGATTTACACCGGTATTAGAGTTTGACTGTACTGTATGTTTGTTATTCCCCTTATGAAATCAGTGGAATGCAATCACCTCATTAGGTATGATTACAATTACCATATACAATTTGAATGTGTCCTCTAAACCAGTGGTCTCCGGCCCTGGACCTGGAGAGCTACCGTCCAGATTGTTTTCACTCCAACCCTATTTGAGCACACCTGATTCCAATAATTAGCCGTTTGTTAAGCTTAATGAGGGTCCATTATATGTGGTTAGAGTGAAAACCTACAGGATGGTAGCTCTCCAGGACCAGGGTTGGAGACCACTGCTCTAAACAGATTGAGAACGAAAATGGTTTGCTTTTGCGGGAATTAGAACTTGAAACTCACTACACACAACTGACCACTAACACCACTGACCTTAACTGCTACACCATAGCTGTTGTGAAGGTTTTAGAGCACGGCTTCTAGAGCTATGACTTACTGTACATATTTTAAGAACACTGTCGTTCGTTAACCATTTTTGTCCTGCAAAGTGAAACTATATTCTGACATATTGTACAGTACTGTATAAATAGCTACAACGTTTTACAAAGGATTCAGGAATGCAGAGTAGGCTACGATATTTATTTGCTTTCTTAAAACCGTTTTAAAACAAACAAGGCTTTATTTAACATTTTTTGGCAACTAAATACACTGATTGTTGATGCGGTACTAATGCCACCACTTTATCGTGTGACATCTGTATGTTGTATATATTCTGTTTAGCTGTTTTGTAAAGAATTTACTTTTCAAAAAAGCATCCCGCTAAACAGCACACTGAACTTCTGTGCTGCAAAAAAGCATCAGCACATATCTCGCTAGACAGACAGCAAGCTCAAGGATCCATCGTGCTGTACATCTACTCCAAAGCTCTCTCTAGTGACAGCATCCACCTGAATCTACTGGACATCCACGTCTTCTATTGGACATCCACTTCGCTCAAGGATCCAGCATGCTGTACTTCCACTCTGAAGCTCCCTCTAGTGATGGTATCCACGTGAGTCTAGTGGACATCCACGTCACACTGAGGGAGCAGGCCCCTACTGCATGTTCCTTAGAGTGATGATGCAGGCCCAGCTACATCCAGTAGGTTCCTCAGGGTGACAACAGACCCCTACACCAGAGTCTTTGACAGTTGAGGAGCCGCAGTTACCAAGTCCAGTCGCGCTCCCTACACTAAGGGTTCCTTAAGCAACCAATACAGCCTTTGTTGGAGTAAGACAACACACCTACATAGTACCCCAAACCCTTAAAAGATTATTGTAAAGAGGAGATACACCAACCTTAGAAACCGGGTAATGTCAACTATAATCAAGACCTGTTCAAACATGAACACCCCACCTTCTGCAAAATTAGCCCTGCCACCCCTCCCTACAAATCATGTCCCCTCCACCATATCACACTTTGAAGAATAAAACCTGTCCCAAAATAAATTAACCTGGCTAGCCTGTATCTTAGCCAGGAGACCAGTTGATGGTTCCAAACATGCCAACTGAGGCCATAGGGATGAGGTGACCACATTATTAATAATAATAGTGCATTCCCTGTATGACATTCTTGGTAACAGCCACCTCTTCAGCCTCCCCTCAACCATCTCCAGCACCCCCTCCCAGTTCCTTTGCATTATCCCATCATCCCCTAAGAATACTCAAAGATAGGTTAAACACTCCCTCGACCATGTCGCCTCCCTGGCAAGCTCATTACACCCCCGCCCACTCCCCAACCTGTAATGCACAACTGTTCCCCCAATTTACCTTTGCAGAAGATTTACACCCAAAATCTGTCACAATTATATTAAATTCATCAATTTCATCCTGACTTTTCACAAAAACCAGGATGTCATCAGGAAAAACTGAGAGCCTGATTGGAGAAATCCCTGCTAAAATATTTTACCCTCCTGTTACTTCCCCCAGTGTACTGGTTCTGTCAGTACAGGACAGCCTCTCTTATGAAGTGGTGAAGGCAACTGTACTTCGAGCATATAAGCTGGTGCTGAAGCCTACCGTCAACAGTTCAGGCATCACAAAACATCCTCAGACAAGACGTATGTTGAGTTTGCTAGGGCACTATTTGAGAAATGGTGTATGGCAAGCAAGGCTACTATGCTGGCAAAGGAAAAGGAGTCAATATTAGTTGAGGAATTTAACAGCCACTTACCAGACCGCATTGTTGTTCATTTTTGAATGAGCAAAAAGTGGCATAATTGTCACAGGCGGCAGTCTTAGCAGATGAGTATTCTCTAACACACAAGACAGTGTTTTCATCCCCTCGGTCTGAAGTATGGCCAGCAGTATATTCCTGTAGCACTCCACCTATGGGAAGTGGAACAAGTAATAAGACATTAGGTAGAGAATGTTTTTATCGTCATCGTGTGGGGCATTTGATTGGTGAGTGCCCAACACTTAAAAGTAAACAACAATCTCCACCACGTAAAAACAAGGAGATAGGGTTTGTTTGTACAGTAAAAAGTGAGGTTCCTTCATTACCTGATCCTAGCTACACCCTGTTTGTTTCCAGTGGAAAGGTATCCCTAGCAGCTAACCTGGAGTCTGGGGTGTCTGTGAAGGTGTTGAGAGACACAGTGGCGGCGCAGTCGCTGATACTCAACAGTGTGCTTCCCTGGTCTGACATCACAGCAGTTGGTACACAGGAAATTCTGCAGGGAATAGAAATGGGGGTCACCACATTTCCATTAAATTTGGTACATTTACAATCAGATATTGTGTCTGGATATTTTTGTGTGGGGGTGGTTGCAACCTTACCAGTTAAGGGAGTGTCAATGCTGTTGGGCAATGACATTGCAGGTGGCAAAGTACATGCTGTGTTGGAGGTAGTAGCCACACCAACCTCTGGGTTAGACAAAGATGAGTTGTGTAGTAATATTCCCAGAGTGTTTCCATCTTGTGTGGTCACTGGTGCAGAAAGTAGGAGGCTGGGTGAGGTGTTGAGTCTGGAAGACTCAATATTCGAACGTGTTGACGTGCCCAGTACAAAAACAATTGGGGAAACTTAGAAAAGGAAACCATCCAATTAGGTGATGTTGTGGGGTCCATTACTCTCTCAAAAGTGATGGAGGCCCAAACATTGGATGGTAGCCTAGGTAAATGTGTTGAAGAAATGACTTACCAAGCTAACAATTGGAGAAAAGCATGCTATCTGTCAAACGGGGTGCTAATGCGCAAGGGGAGAGCACGTGAGACAGATGGGGAGTGGAGCAGTGTGCCTCAGGTACCGATTTTCCTGCTCCGCTGCGGCAGCAGGTGCTGTCAGTGTCACATGACCATAGTTGGTCTAGTCACCTAGGTGTAACAAATATGTATGACCACGTAGTGCAACATTTTCCATGGCCAGGGTTAAAAACAGATGTTATGCAGTACTCTAATTCATGGCATGTCTGTTAAAGGGGGGGAAATCTAACCAACATATTCCCTGTGGTCCTTTTTCTCCTATTCCGGTAGTGGGGGAGCTGTTTGATAGCGTGGTAGTAAACTGTGTGCATCCGGTGCCTAATATGAGAGCAGGCACCATGTCTGGGTCATCTCTGTCCTCACCTTATGTAAGTGAAAACTATTGTGTTGTGGAAACTAAGAAGCGAAAGAGATCATTTAGGATATGTCATGTAATTAACTCACAAGAGCGTCACGTGCGTATTCCTCTGTCCCGATATGCAAAACCTGCCGGTGTATTCAAAGTGGTTCTGTACAGCGATGGTAGAACGCCTATAAAAGAGGTTGGGGTTAAAAGGAGTTGACAAGACAGGTTGTATTAGTCGGTGTGCTGATTATCTTGTTACCTTAGTCCCTGTCTTTCCCATGGTCTGCAAGCTCCTTCCGCGATGCGCCGTTGTCTAATCGACGCCCTGTCGCGTGTGTGTGTGTACCCTCAAACTGGGGTCCGTTAGTGTGGTGTTGCTGTGGGAAATCCTGGAGGTTTCGTTTTTTGGTGAGGGCGTGTTACATCCCCCAGTGTAAGAGCACATGTATTTCTGTGTTACCTGTTTTGTGTTCTTGTTTTTCTGTGTGTCTGTTTCCCCCAGGTGGTGCAACTCAGCCATGATCATCATTTATCAATGACTTCTCCCTTCCATAATCCGGTGCACCTGTTCCCAGTCATCACATCATCCCATCATGCCCTTTCTACAGTATAAATTGTGCCATTATTGTTTAGTTTCTCTCTCTCATTCTGTGTGTTAGGTTGCTCTCTGTGAGCTGGTTCTGTGTTTTGGGGTTTAAGTATTTTGCTGTGTGTGAGGTTGAGTGTGAGAGCGTGGGTAGTGTTTGGTGTTTGTGGTATTTAGTGTTTAGTAATCGTATAGTGAAAATGTAGTATTTGTATAACCCTTAAGTTTGGTCGTTAATCTTTTGTTTCCTTTTTGTCTTCCCAGGGGGAAAGGGGACGCACTTGGGAGTGTGTAGGCAAGAGGTCCATGGATTTACACCACCCGTAGGGTAACTCCCCTGTTATACACACCAGTGTAGATCTGGACTGACCACCTCCTGTACTTCTGAGTTAGGTCGCCTCACTCATGTGCCAGGGTAGGTTTAGTTTGTATTCTGTCCCTCTATTCCAGTGGTCCTCAAACCCTTCCATGGAGGGCCTAGTGTATGCAGGTTTTTGATTTTACCTTGTACAGACCTGATGGAGTAGCTCACTGATTGGTTAGGATCTCCCCTCACCTGGTAGTCTAGGTCCTAATTATGCTCTAATTGAAGGGAAATACCAAAAAACAGCATACACTAGGCTCTCCATGGAAGGGTTTGAGGACCACTACTCTATTCAATAGTATTGTATTAGTTCGCTGGTGCATTTCTTCACATCCCCTCTAGGGGTCAGTATCTCCTTTAGTGTTTGGTGGTGTTCTTCTGATATATTGTGTGCGCGCTCTGTGGTGATGCTAGAAGCAGCAGGAGAAAAAGTTAGTTTCAGCCAGTGTTAGGAAAGAATGTCCAAAGGTTTGCAACATTCTACTTTTCTCTCAGACCCCTTATATCATTGGGATGCTTTGACATGCCATAATCTTTTTACAAAATCAATCAGAAAAAATAGGTCTTTATTAAAGGCACTAAGAAAACTGTATCCTGTCATTCCAGGAACCGCCTTCTCTTATTGTATGTTTCGCTCTCTGCATAGGCTGAGTACCCACACACTCAACCGAGGGCAGAAGAGTTTGTATGTGTTAGGTTAGAGCAGGTTAGGGGGGGCTTTGGTAAATATCCTTTCTTTTCTTTGGTCCAGTCCAGCTCTTTCTCCCAATTTGTAATTTGTTATTGATTAAATTTATTATCACTCCATTACGTTAATACCATGGCAATTAAAGCCCTTTTGTAAAACGGTACTACTTTGTGTCTGTGTCCTTACTCGCAACCTCGACCCCATACCTCTTTTGCTGACCAGCTGGGTTTTCTGAACAGTAGGGTGTCATGTCCCCCTCCTACGGGAGCTAGATTGTAACACCTCCAGTTGAGTCTTAATGCTATTTGTAATGAATCAACCTGGATGGGTTGTACATAAACAATAATGGGGTTTATTGTATCACAAGGTAATACTGTAAACAGGGGACCCAGGATATCCACAATATAGAATATATAGATCCAACAGCGCAATAGGAAGGACTTGGTACACAGAGCTTGGAAGTCAGAGCAGGCAGGGGTTCAGTACACAGAAGGTCTTAGGGAGCAGCAGTACAATGGGTAGGCAGAGATGTCGTCAGGAGGCAGGCTTGGTTTGGTACACTGGAGGCAGATGGTCACAGGCAAAGGCACAAAAGGGTAATCCAAAGAACAAGTAATCCAATACACAGAACTAATAGTCGAACCAGGTTATCACAGACGGAATACAAAATGCTCAGTATGTTGACTCACGTGCAAACAATACCTCACAATGAGTGAGAGAAGCAGGCGCACTTAAATACAGCCAGGAGTGTACACAGGTGTTTAGAATGTAGGTGATTGAGACCTGATTATGGGGATGCGTTCATGTCTGTTGGGTGAGTGAAGAATACCAGTTTCGGAAGGTGCATTGTGGAGTGAAGAGGAGCTGGATGATGCAACAGAATCCCCCCGACGGGCGGCTCCAGAAGCACGGAATGCCTGCAAAGATGGGCGACCCCAGGGCCGAGGAGCAGGACTGTGTGGGTGGTCACGGTGGAAGGTGGCGACGAACTCAGGATCCAAGACATCCGAGGCAGGAACCCAGAACCTTTCCTCCAGGCCGTACCCTTCCCAATCCACCAGATATTGTAGTACACCCCATTGTCGCCTTGACCCCAACAGCTCCCGGACAGAATATGCAGGGTCCCTGTCAATCTCCAAAGGAGGAGGAGGCTTCCAAGCAGCCACCGGAGGATGCATGGGGCTGTAGCGGACCGGCTTCAAAAGAGAAACATGAAAAGAGGAAGAGAGATGATACTGGCGGGGTAAAAGTAGACGGTAGGTAACAGGATTGATACGTTTCACTATTTCGAAAGGACCGATATACCTTTGTGAAAGTTTTCTATTAGGTAGCTGATGTCGCATGTTCCTTGTAGATAGCCAGACCCGTTGGCCAGGATGGTAAAGAGGAGTAGGCCGTCTTCTTCTGTCAGCCAGTCTCTTCTGTATCCTGGAGGCATGGTCAAGGTGTTGATGGGCGGAGTCTCAAACACAAGAGCTGCGTGTGAACCACTGATCTACGGCCTCAACCGGTGCTGGTTCTGTGTCCCACGGAAAGAGAGAAAATACGTTTTGGAATATTGAATTGTATGACTTCGACAATCGACTAGTGTGGACTTCACTGGAAAATGGGAAATAAACTAAGGTATGTACACAAACTTATTGGTTCAAACTCGCTGTGTTTATTATAAGGAATCAGTGCAAATGGATATGGACTAGTAATTACATTTTGAACATGTTTAGTGGCTCAAAGCACACTTTTTAACTTGCCCCGTAAATGCGTAATGGTTGTCTATTTGCAGCAAAAGATAAACACAGTTTTGGCAATACAGATTGTTTGAGTTGTTAACGCTACGGACAGCACTTCTGATATGCAAACAACAGAGCTACGTTTTGAATCGCCCGGAATTCTCCTTAAAACGATTGAAAAACAAGGACCACCTGGCTTGAAGGGCATTGAGACGTTTTGCGTGTTTCAGGTATTCTAAATTGAGGTGGTCAGTGAGTACCACAAAAGGATGACGAGCTCCCTCAAGCCAATGACCCCACTCTTCCAAAGCTAGTTTAATAGCCAGAAACTCACGGTTGCCCACGTCATAATTTCTTTCAGAAGGGGTCCGTTTCCGTGGGAAAAAGGAACATGGGTGAAGTTTGGAGTCTGATCCGTTTTGTTGTGACAAGACCGCCCCCACTCCCACCTCAGAGGCATCTACTTCCACCGTAAAAGGCAGTGCTGGATTGGGCTGGGGAAGTATTGGCGCTGAGGAGAAACAGAGGGTCAGGGTTTGAAAAGCTGAAAGGGCTTCCTTGTCCAAAGGTAATGGAGAGGTCTTCCGAATGGATAAGGAGTGCAGAGGTGCCGCTATAGTACTGAAGTTGCGGATGAACTTCCTATACAAGATCGCAAATCCTAAAAAGCGCTGGAGCTCATTTCCAGTGCGTGAAAGCGGCCAATTACGCACAGCTTCAATTTTTCTTTCAACCTGTGGACCCCTCCTGGTGTGAGCACGAATCGCAGGAAAGAGATAGTGGAGACGTGGAACTCACTCTTCTCTGCCTTAACATAGAGGTGGTTTTCAAGAAGACGTTGGAGGACCTGTCTCACATGATTGATATGTTCCCATACAGAGGAGGAATAGATCAGGATGTCATCTATATAGATCACCACAAAATGGTCCAACATGTCATGGGAAATGGTGTTCATGAAGGACTGAAACACAGCAGGTGTGCTGGTGAGACCATAGGGCATGACAAGGTACTCATAGTGGCCCTTATGCGTGATGAACACAGTTTTCAATTCGTTCCCTTTTCTTATGCGCACCAAGTTGTAGGCGCTACAAAGGTCCAATTTGGTATAAATGGAAGCATGTCCAACTTGTTTCAAAGCGGCCGGGATTAGTGGCAAAGGGTAGCGACGTTTTATGGTGACATCATAGGCCGCCGTCCTTCTTCCCCACAAAAAAGAAGCTGGATGCAGGAGGAGATGTGGAAGGCCAGATAAACCCCTGGCTCAGTGATTCATTGACGTAGGCATCCATGGCCTCATTTTCAGGTAGAGCTAATCCTAGATCCTGCCCTTAGGATACACCGCTTCTGGAATTAAATCTATGGCGCAATCCCATTGTCGATGAGGAGGAAGGACGGATGCTTTTTCCTTTGAGAATACTGAATGGAACCGACTGTAGACTTCAGGGAGGACAGTGGCTGGTTTAGCGTGGGATTCTTCCACGGAGGTGGCTCTGCAGGAGGCAGAGATGCAGTTTTTGTGACAGAATTCACTCCAAGCGGTAAGCTCTCCCTTTGCCCAGGAGATGATGGGATTATGTAGACGAAGGCATGGGTATCCTAAAATGAGTTGTTCCCGGGAAGAGGATAACACCATTAACTGAATGAGTTTGGTGTGTAGGATGCCGACATGTAGTTGTATAGGTGCTGTCTGGTGCGTAATGTAGCCAGTCCCGAGGGGCTGGCCATCCAGGGCATTAATCCTTAATGGGGAGGAAAGCACAATTAATTCCACACTTAATTTATGGGCCAGAGTACAATCGATAAAATTCCCCGCAGCTTCAGAATCTACTAACCCCTTTGTAGAAATGCAAATGTCATGTACGGTTAAGGTGACAGGTAATTCCAATTGCTGTTTGGCCAGATTCATAGAAGGAGAAGGTCCTACCTGTCCTCGGGGTGCTGAAGCACCAGGGGCCTCATGTATAAACATTGCGTATGCACAAAAAGCTTGCATACAATGGTTTCCACGCACACAGTGTGATGTATAAAAATCTACTTGACGTGAGAATATGCGGGCCGTCACGGAAACTTTTGAGCAGACGTGAGAATGTGCGGGCCGTACGCAAAGTCTTGTCTTGCTCTGTAACGTAACAAATTCTAACTGAAAAGTGACATAACTCACCAAACATAAATAAAGTTTCCACTACAGTTACTGTCATAAGTCTATGACGTTGACTATTCTAAAAACATAATTACATCCGCTAATAAAAGTTTGATCATTGATGTGGATCACTCACCTCAAAATGCCAAAACTGCCCCCACTTCTGTTATAACCTACTTGACAGTGTCAAACGAACAACAAAATCATTCAGAAAATGCATGTCATCCTCTGTATAGCCTATGGTTAATATTGCACGCAGCAAAGATTACTTACCACAGATGAAATATATACTCACTGTGCTGTGCAACTACAAGATTGGCATCGGAAAATACAATTGTCTCTGTGAGCCTGACTCTGGCTCATCCATAACGCACAGGAGGCATGGCGCACCAATCCACCTCCCAAGGATGAAACACCGTAACAAGTGGGCAAAATCACTCACTTGTGGAGCTCAATTGATCTTGTAGATTATGTGTAAATAAGTGATCAAGGTCTGGGAAATTAGGTGTAGCCTATAAAAGATGATGTTATAGCCTACTTGATGCGCAATGGCTGCTTCGGCCAGGGCTCGAAATACAAGGCGTCCCGCTTTATATAGCATGGTATAAAAATATGTCTGGGACGGTTCATAACCAACTTTGGGACGTTTACGGGACGATGGTCAGTAAAACATAACTTGCATACAACACTGGTTACTAACATAGCCTATATGTTTAAAAACAAGATGAAGCAGTTCATAATGAATGATGAAAATATTAAATATAAAAAAATAACATTTTAACTTCTCCACATCTAAAGAACACGAATATGAGATTGATATTCTCCCAACAAGCCCCATTATCAAATTCTCACCTGACGCGAACAGTTCTTGTAGTATGTTAGAGATTAATATTTAGCATAATGGTAAAACATATGAAGAGGGAAGATCAAAAGTTGCAAAATATGATTGTGACTTCAGCTGTTTTGAAAATGGAACAGAAATGTAGGTTTAATGCAGGTTTGAATGGCATGTCAGGACGTTTAAAAAATTATTTGCAATGATCGGATATTGACTATAGGGTAAATTCAAGGTGATATAGGCTATGTAATTATTTAGGTTATGTAAATATAACATTTTAGAAAACAATTCCAATTTTGTTCAAATAGGCATATTATTATTAGAATGCGAATTATACTGGGCCAGACAGCAGGCGAGATGCTATAGCATTTCAATTGTCTGTAGACTGGCTAACAGTAGCTCTAGAGAAAATGGTAGTATGATCTTCTTGGCCTGGGATTAATACATATTAATTCAAATGTGCAAAATAGTTTTATTTTATGAGATTTCTGCATTTGTGGAAAAAAGTTAAGCCGCGAGGCCTGCATCTGCATATTAATTTAGGGGAGGAGGCAAGGCGGGATCAGTGGCTCGTTCACGTGTGGTCAATCTCACTTTGATTGTGATTTAAAAAGGAAAGGTGCGCAGGACCTGGGGTACGACGGGTTTTATACATGTGAATTTTTCTGTGCGTACGTACTTTTCCAGTTTTGGCCGTACGCCATCTTCTGGAATGTAAGCTGCGCAATCTTTTATACATGAGGCCCCTGGTCCAGTCCTAGGTGGACGAACAGGGCAATTTTGGAGAAGATGTTGGGATCCCCCACAATACAACCATAAGTGGTCCCTTATGCGTCTTTGCCTTTCCGTAGAGGACAGGGGTGACCTTCCGAGTTGCATGGGCTCAGGCTCTACAGAAGAAGACTGCTTAGGCGGGGGAGCGGACCCTAGGCAAAGAGGTCTGCCTTGTTCTCTGTCTGCAAGAAGGTGGTCAATCGAGATGGACATGGAGATGTACTGGTTTAAATTGGTTAGATCCCCTCTAGATGCCAACTCCGCCTGCAGGTCTCTGGAGAGCCCACGTCGATACACAGTGAGCAGGGCCGTATCGCTCCATCCGCTACCTGCTGCAAGGGTACGAAAGTCCAATGCATAGTCAGCTGCAGACCTTTTGCCCTGATGAATGTCACAAAGCTGATCCCCAACACTGCGTCCTGTAGCAGGGTGGTCAAAAACCTCCTTAAACAGTCTCAGGAAAGCTCTTTCAGAATTTAGATCGGGGCTGTCTGCTAACCATAACGCTGTTGCCCAATCAAGTGCTCTGCCTGTCAGTAGAGAAATGATGAAATCCAACCGGTGCCTATCAGTGTGGAACTGGTTAAGGCAGTGGTCTATATATAAAGCACACTGCATAAGAAATCCATTGCATTTTCCAGAGGTACCATCATATTTATTAGGCAAGGCAAAATGTGTGGACATAGGCGGAGGTACCTCCTGTCCTTGGTTGGAGGAGGATAGAGAGGTATTTTGAAGAAGGTGGCAGAGCTCGTTGATCTTCTCCTCCTGTTGAGTGAGTCTAGCGTTCAACTCCACTGGGTCCATATCCAGGATAAGGTGAGGTATTCTGTAATGAATCAACCTGGATGGGTTGTACATAAACATAAAATGGGGTTTATTGTATCACAAGGTAATACTGTAAACAGGGGACCCAGAATATCCACAATATAGAATATATAGATCCAACAGAGCAATAGGCAGGACTTGGTACACAGAGCTTGGAAGTCAGAGCAGGCAGGGGTTCGGTACACAGAAGGTTTTACTGAGCAGCAGTACAATGGGTAGGCAGAGACGTCGTCAGAAGGCAGGCTTGGTTTGGTACACTGGAGGCAGATGGTCACAGGCCAAAGTCAAAGTCAAAGTTGTTTATTTATCATATGCATCGAATAACATCACATCATCCTATGCAGAGAAATTGATTTGACATGGCTCAACACATCAATGCAGTGGGCTTAAAGAAAGATTTTAACAATATAAAGAATTTGTAAAACAATAATGACAATAGTAATAATAATAATACACTATGTACTGAGCAATGATCTGGAAAATGTACAACACTAGAAGTAATAAATATTATAGATTTGGCATGGAAAATTGCTTTTAAAGGTGCACTTGAATTCTGCTACATTAGATGTAGAGAGCATGAAATGACCAGAGAATGTTAGTGCTCAACAGATGATTTGTGATCAGTGACAGTGTTCCATGTTGAGCAGCCAAATGGCCTGGGGGAAGAAACTGTTTTTAAGTCTGGTAGTCCGTGCCTTGA
>JACXGM010025527.1:0-15266 GCA_016801145.1 Umbra pygmaea | reverse complement strand
CTGTGGGCGGCCATCTTAGGATTGGGGCTGGTAGCCTTCCTGGAACTAGGTCTGGTAGCCCTCTTGGAACTCTGGGTGGCCTTCTTGGAACTGGGACTGGGAGACACCATCTGGGAACAAGAACTGGGTGCCCTCTTGGGAGCTTCAAAAGGGGCAGGTGTCTCAAAGACACGACGGGGAAGGATGTAGTCCCCATCCATAGCCTCCCTGACTAGAAAGTCCTCATAGGAGGCTTTGTAGAGGTCCCATAGAGGATCCTCCTGGGCCCAGCCACTGTACTACAGCTCACTCCCAGCCATGTGTAGGTTTTGGCGAGGTATTCTGTAATGATTCACTCCAAAATGTAATTAAGAACAATGTTTATTCTATAATCCAAGAAGGTAGGCAAAAGCACAAAGGAGAATCCAAGGCAGAAGAATAAACCAAACAATGCAGGGGTCAGGCCAGAATAACAATATACGAACGTAGGCAAAAGCACAAAGGATAATCCAAGGCAGAAATATCAAAACACAATGCAAAGGTCAAACCGGAATAACAATATAGAATCTAATACTCAGTAATGAATCAAAGAATACTCACAATACCTCGCAAAGAGGCAAGGAGAGGTGTGTGACTTAAATACAGATTGGAGTGAGCAGGTGTACTGAATTTGGATAATTGAGTCTGGTTATGGGAAATGTAGTTCTGAGGAGGCATGACTAGGGAATCTGTAGTCCACAGGAAGAAGAACTGGGGAATGGGAATTGTAGTTCTGAGTAATGTAAACAAAGGAAGTGGCTGTTTCCAGGGAAGGGGAACTGGGAAACGTTACAATATGTAACCTATAAATATATTGTGTTTCTAAAGGTCGCAACTTTAACGAACTGACTAACTTCGAAACCTAAACAGCACTACAGTTAAACAATGTTGATGAGACAAAACGATTCTCTTACGGAGCTGAAACTGAACTTTTCTTAAACCTTAAGAAAGCCTACCATATAAATCTTCTTGCTGCACTAAACACATGAAACCTTACATTTGCGACATAGCCAGCTTAAGAAAACAGTCCATAAATATCCTCGCAGCGCAAAAATGTAATTTGAAAACATACTTTTGTTAATTTATTTGTAAAATAACGATAAGAAGCAGCAAAGACATTCTTACCGTGGCACCGTGTTACAGGCTTAGATTTTTAGTTTTCGGAATCCCATAAATGTATACAAACATGTTTAAAGACTGTGAAAACAATGCATAATTAAATTTTCACCAGTTTGCACAGAACAAATTACCTTTGTGTACAGTGCTCTAGAATTTCTGAATCAAAAGTTTACAACGATACTGTTGTGTGCGCGTAAAAGGCTAAGATGTGTGAAAAACGGGCTGGCTGTAGGATGATGGCCTTACACCCTGGTGTTCCACCAGATTCATCATTTGGTATACTCAACATGTAATATTGTGAAATGACCAAAACAAAATAAACTATGGTAAAAATGCTATGCATTTCTAATTCTAAATCAATATTTTCCATTCTGAACATTTGAGAAACCATTGCCTTGATGATTTATAGATTTCGTGATGTAGGGTGGTCACACCCTGCAAACGTGATGTTTTGAAATAGCATCGAAAAGGGTAAGAACGTATTTTATTTCAATATTCATAGCGGTTTGAATGTGATACGGTGTATCACCATAGTTTGTGCTCCAAACTGACCCTTCTGTAAACCACTTCTGTTGGCTTGATCAGTTGTGTAGATCACCTCTGTTTGTGTCTAACAGACACAGAGTGACACCCATTCAGATCTTGTGTGAAGAGAAAACTGTTTTATGAGCATCTGAAAAGAGCTGAATTTTGTTTTAAGCTTGGACTATGCCAGAAACACATGTTGTTCAGACAGGCTATACCTAAACATATCTGTGTCATAAATGACTATGCTTTTTAGAGTTTTTGACAATGCATACAACAGCTAGATGCAAATCTGCATTCAGATGTAAACAACAAACTTTTACAAACTGCTTTTGCAAACTGAGAGATCTTTGACACCCAGACTCTCTCACACACAAAGATACTCACACATACACACAGACCCTAGGTTGAATTGCATCCTAGATTATTGCTTGCAACATATATCCTATAATTCCAACAGAGAGATAAAAAAAGTTTAAATAGAATCAAGAACAGAGGGTAGAAGCTGGAAATGTATTAAAATAAATCGGTATACACTTGTCATAAGTAAGCTGTTGCTTGGCTGTTTTTCAATATTTGTTTTGTAAAAGGTCTTACTGCCATTTCTAGAGCCTATGTGTCCTCAAATTAAACTACACAAACTGATCATTGCAATAAATAATTTGTATTGCTATAACAGAAAAACATGAAAAACAGTATATTAATGATAAGAAACTTGAAAAATGTAAAGCTCACCTCGACATTTGAAATGTAAAGAAGAATTAAACCCAGACACACTGTAACAGGCTAATTGTATTTTAAATAATGATTCATTTGAATGCCCTGCCAGCTCTCACACAAAATTGTGCTGTGGTTTGCACATATAGACAGATTTTCACAAACTTTTTCAGGTTGAACCTATGTTATTTGCCTATACAAAACACAATGTTTTATGTTCTACCTAAATCTGAAATGATGTCTGTTTAACCAAATGGTTTTATGGCCCCCTATTGAACACCCTGTGGTTGAGCCCAACACCTTTCAAAACCCATGGAGGGGTAAAATGCATGAAGCTTTTAAAGATAGATCTTGGAGAAACAGAGAATTAAATCTGCAAAGTTTTAAAGAGTTGGTAATAAGAACCTTTTTTTAAAATCTTTGATTAATCCCACAGAGTTTTAATACACACGGTCAATTCTGACATCCTATTATTAAGACTGTCTTGGTGTAGGTTACAGAACTTAGAGATACACAGGCATAGATCCTGACACACAGACCCACATAGGTACACACATTCTCACAAAATTATTCAGATCTATGTTGAGTTTGAATCTATGTGATAGCTTAGAGTGACATATAGTTTTGAAATAATTCTGTGGGAGAATGCAAAACATTTGAGGGTTGGAGAACTATGCGAGAGAACTCTGCCATTTAGAGGTAAAGCTTTTAACATTTTAGAAATACATACATTTTTGGTGCCTAGGAAACACTGTTTGAGATTGCCTTGTGTCTCAAACACACACACAGCCACACAGCCACAGATTTTTTTAGGCCTGGAGAAATGAGGAAGATGTCTGAGCCATTTGACAGAGACACATAGGTTGGGGCCTGAGAAACTGTAAGACCAAGCTTAGCTTTGTAACCATTTGACTGATTTAAAAATTTTAGAAATCTATAACAGCCATATAGGGGTATGAGAACATCCTCTTTTGATAAGGGGTGGGGGTTGGGTGTGGGGTTTGTAGACACCTCTATCACACACACACTGTCTTCTAAAGTAGCAGGAGAATTCTAACCTTTAGAGGAAAGGGGTGTATAATTTTGGGTTTTAGAATGTATGTTGATAAAAAATCATATTTCTTAAAAGCTATGGATAATCATACAGACACTTAATGCTCTTAACATATTAGTTTTTTTGTGGCCTGAAAGAAATGAGGAAAACTGTTTGACAGAGAGACACACACACACACATATATAGATACGCACACACACAAACACACACACACACACACACAGCCACAGATTTTTTGGGTTCTTAGAGAGATCAGGAAAATGGCTGACACATAGGGCAGTCATTTTATTAGGGTTTATAAAAGTTGTACCTTGAGACACTGATTGAGAGGGGTCCTAAGGAACTGAGAGAGACATGCTTAGCTTTGTAACCATTTGACTGATTTAAACATTTTAGAAATCTGTTACAGACGGTTTGGGACTTAGAAAACACTGTTTGAGAGGAGCATTTTTATTTGTGGGGTTTGAGAACTCAGAGCCATACGCACACACACACACCACAGATTTATTGGGGCTTGGGAGACCTCAGAAAGACACATAGCTTATCTTTGAGGGAAAATGGCGGCCAGAGACACACAGATTGTGACCAGCCTACGCACACACAGACACACAGAGCCTCCCAAACACGCCCACACAGACACAGATTTTTTGGGACACGGAGAGATAGAGAGATCAGGAAAATGTTTGACACAGCCACATAGTGGAATCAGAACAATCCCTTTGATAGGTGTTGGTGTGTGCCATGCAGGAACTCCTTTCATGGTCTGTAGCCTAGACAGACCAGGGGTGTGGGGGCAAGAAGGGGTGGGCATGGGTGGGGGGACTTCTAGACAGGATGGGGGGATGGGTACGGGAAGAGGTGACAGGTGTGGTTCACAGGGGTGGGGGCCAGGATGTGGGTCAAGAGACAGGAAGGGGGGAGGGGCTGACATGAAGGGGGAGTGGAAGTGGGCTAGGAAGGGGGCGGGGTTTATGGCAGGGGGCAATAAATCATTCAGGTGGTCATAATATTTTGGCTGTTTGACAGATGGGTAATTCTATATCCTCCTCGAGGCTACCAGACCCGTGCACCCGAAAACACAAAGCACCCGGCACCCACCCCCACCGGCAAAAGGGGCAGGGCGGGAGGGCAGAGCCGCCGACCTAGGAGGCGGGACAGCAGCACCGGCACGGATGGGTACGGATGGCGCTGGAAAGGGGCAAGGCGGCCGACGCCGGTGCAGGGGTTGCTCCGCCAGCAGGCACCGGCGATCGGACTCGGAAGCTGGGGAGAATCCTCTTCCTGTGCTGCCGGGGTTCCACAGCATCCTGAGGGACGGCTCCTCTTCCAAGGCTGCTGGCTACCTCCTGACAGCAGGCGGGCGTAGTCTCCTCCAGCCGCCAACGAAGACTCGGCAGCCATGTCAAGCCCCTAGCCTGACTGCCGGCATGGTGTAGAATTTGTCCCAGCCAGCAGGGCAGATGGTGTAGATGGTTGAAGCAGCCTCCAGCTGGCTGGGCTGGAGAAGTGGTTGTCTGGAAGACAGTAGACCCAGGCAGGTGGATAGAGCCTGGGCAGGAGACACAGTCCTCCAGACACCCTCTTAGCTCCCCCTTAAAAAACATTTGGCAAAAGCAAGGGGAATCTTCTCCTTGGGTTTCCCCGGGCTGTCATAGATGGCATAGACAGCCCGGAAAACTCCTGCGACCTCTTTTGTCTTGGTGTGTCAATCTGTCACGGTGTGGTGGAGAGTGGAGGCAGAATGTAGGAGTGCTTTTTATAGATGTTTATTTGGCAGTAGGAGCCGAGTGCCGCAGGCAGAGCAGGATAACACAACGAAGTATACTTTATATTCCACTATCGCCTACTATACTGGATACGCAGTAGAGGGAACACTTATACACACACACTAATTAATGACAAGGATCAGCTGGATGATAATTGAGGTGAATTAGACACAGGACAAGACACCCAAGTGAAATATGTAATATGTTAGCAATGTCCCAGTCTGGCCACAAGATGGAGTTACGCCATCCTGTGGCGAGTCCCAACCAGACTCCTGACAAACGTCTAATTTCAAGGGTTACGTTTCCTATCTTGATCCACGTCTTAACATGTTTTCAATTTAATTTGCCTTGTCCAGTGGCAGCTAAGTATGCTGCTCAAAAAAATAAAGGGAACACACAAACAACACAATGTAACTCCAAGTCAATCACACTTTTGTGAAATCACACTTTCCACTCAGGAAGCAAAACTGATTGACAATCAATTTCACATGATGTTGTGCAAATGGAACACACAACAGGTGGAAATTATAGGCAATTAGCAAGACACCCCCAATGAAGGAGTGGTTCTGCAGGTGGTGACCACAGACCACTTCTCAGTTCCTATGCTTTTGAAAGCTGACGGTGCTTTCAATCTAGTGGTAGCATGAGATGGGGTCTACAACCCACACAAGTGGCTCAGGTAGTGCAGCTCATCCAGGATGGCACAATGCGAGTTGTGGCAAGAAGGTTTGCTGTGTCTGTCAGTGTAGTGTCCAGAGCATGGAGGCACTACCAGGAGACCGGCCAGTACATCAGGAGACATGGAGGAGGCCGTAGGAGGGCAACAACCCAGCAGCAGGACCACTACCTCTGCCTTTGTGCAAGGAGAAGCAGGAGGAGCACTGCCAGAGCCCTTCAAAATGACCTCCAGCAGGCCATAAATGTGCATGTGTCCACTCAAACGGTCAGAAACAGACTTTATGAGGGTGGTATGAGGGCCGACGTCCACAGGTGGGGGTTGTGCTTACAGCCAAACACCGTGCAGGATGTTTGGCATTTGGCAGAGAACACCAAGATTGGCCAATTCGCCCACTGGCGCTCTGTGCTCTTCACAGATGAAAGTAGGTTCACACTGATCCAAAGTTGGATCAGCCTACAGTGTGGTTTTCCACTTTGATTTTGAGTGTGACTTCATATCCAGACCTCCAGATATCCATTGATAATTTTTGAGTGATTTTGTTGTCAGTATATTTAACTATGAAAAGACTAAAGTATTTCATACGATTAGTTCATTCATTTAGATCTATGATGTGTTCCCCTTTTTGAGCACTGTATTTAGTATCCTTTAAGCTCAATAGATTATGTTGCCCAGTTGCAATCTCTATTCCATTAACCTCTATTACTGGTAAAATATATTGATGTCCTGTAGGGTATATATATTTTACAATACCAGTTGGGTTTCCTTGAACTGAAATATTCTTCTCCATTTAATTATTTTTTTTAATTAAATGGAGATTACGCCCCAAGGTCCCCAACTGTCAATTGGCTAATGGCTATTGTTTATTGTCATTGGCATTATGCTCTCTGCGTTATGATCGTTCTTTTGGCAAAATATTTGTCTCTTGGTAACCATATAGGTGCATTAGCTTTAAGTGTAATTGATTCTGCATTAGCACCAATTGCATGTGATCCCATTTTATGTATGGTTTGACAGCGACCTCTGCCAGGCAAAGCTGCGTTTTCCTTCACCTTACGCGTAATGAAGCGCTCTGATCATTCAGGTAGCGGCCAAAACCTAGAGGCAGAAATGGGCGCTGAATTGCCATATGGGTGCCTAAGATTTCTGTCCTTCCCTGCACCTCTTGCTTCCCAATTAGGGAAATACTCCCTTCTCATGGGAACATTCCCCCTCCAAGGAAAACTGGGCGGCAGAGGGCGCCATTCCTGGACTCGTTCCTCAAATGCATGAAATCAGCGCCGTATATCCACATTATCACACCCCAGATATGGTGTTCGAGGTCTAACCTTTCCTATGCCATTATACTGGAAAATCTCTGGGGAGATAAGTGGTAACTCTACAACAACACCCGCACCTTTCATCCTATAAATATTTGCACGCGTTTGTCCCAAAAGGAACTTCCATTTGTCCCTATCTTCTCTTTTGGTTTCTATATCAACCAGGCATTCTGGGCGAATGGTTGTGTTGTTGTATATAACAGCACCCAGATACTTCTCTCCTTCACACCCAGATGACATCATAACCTGCACAAGGGCCCCAGCAACTGGCACTGTGTGATCACTGCCACTATCAGCAGGACTAATTAATAATGCAGACAGTTGCTTCAAAAGGTCCCTTATATTTACCATACTCACGGTACCCTCCTCTGAGTACGGGTGGTTCAGCTCCCTAACCGGGCCTGGTTGACTGCCTTCCATAGTGCAGTCAGATCTATTCCTTCTGGGGATTCTTGTCTCTGACAGCCGTTTGCCACCGTGAGGAGCAGCTGACCGAAACAACCCCCATCCATCACTAATGACATCACAGGTTCCACATTCGGAATTCCCTTGTGAGCCTGTAATCTCGCAACATTATTTTCAGGCAAAAGCTGGAGCCATTCCTGGATAGAACCACCCAAATCGACATTATCCTCATTGCCCTGTGGCCTATCCGACAAGACAAATCTGAGTCTAACAAGTTTGCACTAAACGAGCATCGAATTGATGGGGTTTTCACACAACTTAAAGTTGAATCTACAATGCAGTAAAGTGGGACGGTGTAGCTCCTGAGCAGGTGCCAATGTCCTGTCCTCAGTCTAGCTAGTCAGTAACAGAGCCTACAGCTGCAGAACAACTAAAGAATCACAAAACAATGAGCGATGACAGATTATCCCACCTCATGCTTATGGCTGTGGGTCTACACCGGTAAAAACGTTAAACAAGGATGATCTCGTGACAGACTTTGATCAGTTAAGGCCCAGACGCTACCCTCTTATGGACTAAACAAATAGGAGACCACAGCACCAGAAGGTAAGAAGATGTGAATAACCTTCTAATCTAAAGAGCAAATAATCACAGACAGCAACCTGATGCTATTTGATGAATTGTATTCAGGGTTGGGTAGTAATGGATTAAATGTAATCTGGTTTACGTAATCAGATTACAAAAATCAAGTAACTATAATCAGCCCAGATTACAATAAAAAAACTTGTAGTGTCAGATTACAGTTACATTGTTCAGGATTACCTGATTACATTTTATCATCAGGCAAACAATGCGACGTTCAAATCAAAACGTTGAAAGACAGACCTGTTGCAATTGGGAAATATTTATATATATTATATAAATTATTATGTATATATATATATAATAATAATTAGGACGGAAACGCCACTTTTAAGATTTTCCCTATTTTTGGTTTCGGTCAAATCGCCTTTTGAACGGGAGTGCTAGGGGCACTAATATGATAGCATCATAATCGCTATTTTTAAAACACTAAGAAGGCTCAACACAATATGAAAATTTGCTCTAAGTATCACCAGGGGCTGTACATATGAATTTGAGCATTGAGAACATTGACGACACTGTTTCAACACACAGAGCTAACTAAAAAGAAACTTACCTTTCTGCTGGCTCCCATTTTGCCAGTCAAAAAGTGTTGATTGCCGAATGCAACATAACAGGGAGGAGAGTAAACATGGAATGCTCCTATAGCTTAGTTCCATATAAATGCACGATCATTCGTTATTTTTTTGTTAGTTTAGTCAGCGGTTTGGAAGCCGCCGTGGCCCCTCAAGAACCTCTGTCTTCCTTCGGGGCCCCTCGATGTCCTGTCAGGTTCGGACCCCTATAGGTCGGGTGGTTAAGGTTGTTTCCGCTCAAGCCTCCCAGCCACAAGAGGCCGCTCCCGCTCAAGCCTCCCGGCCACAAGTGGCCGCTCCTGCTCAAGCCTCCCGGTCACAAGAGGCCGCTCCTGCTCAAGCCTCACGGCCACAAGAGGCCGCTCCCGCTCAAGCCTCCCGGCCACAAGAGGCCGCTCCCGCTCAAGCCTCCCGGCCACAAGAGGCCGCTCCCGCTCAATCCTCCCGGCCACCAGAGGTCACTACCCAGTCTCAACCACCAGAGGTCACTACCCAGTCTCGACCACCAGAGGTCACTACCCAGTCTAGACCACCAGAGTTCTCCACCACCCAATCTGGACCACCAGAGGTCTCCATTCCGCCTCGACCACCAGAGGTCACTACCCAGTCTTGACCGCCAGAGGTCTCTAAAATGGTTCAGGTCCTAAAATGGTTCAGGTCATACCTAGAAGCGAGAGGTTACTATGTGAGTATAGGCAACCATAAGTCTGAGTGGACATCCATAACATGTGGAGTCCCACAAGGCTCAATCCTCGCGCCACTCCTATTCAACCTGTATATGCTCCCACTGAGCCAAATAATGAGAAAGAAACAAATTGCTTAACACAGCTATGCAGACAACACCCAGATCTACTTAGCCCTATCGCCTAACGACTATAGCCCCATTGACTCCCTATGCCAATGCATTGATGAAATTAACAATTGGATGTGCCAAAACTTTCTTCAGTTAAACAAAGAGAAAATCGAAGTCATCGCATTTGGAAACAAAGATGAAGTTCTCAAGGTGAACACATACCTTGATGCTAGGGGTCAAACAACTAAAGATCAAGTCCGGAATCTTGGTGTGATTCTGGAGTCAGACCTTAGCTTTAATAGTCATGTTAAAGCAATAACTAATTCAGCATTTTATCATCTTAAAAATATCTCAATAATTAGATGCTTTGTTTCGAGACAAGACTTAGAGAAACTTGTTCAAGCTTTCATCACCAGCAGGGTGGATTATTGTAATGGCCTCCTCACTGGTCTTCCCAAAAAGATCATAAGACAGCTACAGCTCATACAGAATGCTGCGGCCAGGATTCTAAGCAGAACCAGGAAATATGAGCATATCACACCAGTCCTCAAGTCTCTACACTGGTTCCCAGTCACATTTAGGATAGACTTTAAAGTATTATTACTGGTATATAAATCACTTAATGGCCTAGGACCTAAATTCATTGTCCCCGTGCCAGTGTCTGCCCCTGTCTCCGTGCCAGTGTCTGCCCCTGTCCCCGTGCCAGTGTCTGCCCCTGTCCCCGTGCCAGTGTCTGCCCCTGTCCCTGTGCCAGTGTCTGCCCCTGTCCCCGTGCCAGTGTCTGCCCCTGTCCCCGTGCCAGTTCCTGCCCAAGTCCTCGCTCCGGTGCTTGTCCTTGGGCTTGCGCCTGCCCCGGTCTCTGTGCCCCTCTCTGTGTCTGTCTGTTTGTCTGTGTCTGTCTGTGCTGTGTCCTTCCAGGTTCCTGTGTTTGCAGTGGTTCTGGTGCCTGGTCCGCCTTTGCCTCGGCCTACCAAGCCCCCTCCGGCCTGGCCGCCTCTCGCGGGGCCGTTGACTCCGCCTTTGTCGGCCCAGACTCTGCCTCTGGTGCTGCCTGCCTGGCCTCCGCCTCGTCCTTTGCTTCTGCCTTGCTCGGCCGGACCTCCGCCTGCCCGGACTCAGCCATCTGGCCCGTCGCTGCTGCCTCCGTCCTCCGGACCACCGTTGCTTCTTCGTCCCTCCGGTCTGCTGCTGCTGCCTCCGCCCTCCGGCCCGCCATTGCTGCTTCGTCCCTCCGGTCCGCTGCTGCTGCCTCTTCCCTCCGGCCCGCCGTTGCTGCTTTGTCCCTCCGGTCCGCTGCTGCTGCCTCCGCCCTCTGGCCCGCCGAGACTCCCTCCACCTGCCTGGTCTGCTCGTCTGCTTTGCCCTGGAGTGCCTCCACCGGCCTGGTTTCCACCACTATGGTCTCCTGCCTGGGTCTTCTGCCACCTGGTGTCCTGTGGTGTGTTCGCTGTTTGGCGCCTCAGGAGCTGCGCCTTGGGTGGGGTTCTGTAACATTCCCCAGTTCCCCTTCCCTGAGGACTACAGCTTCCCTATCCTAGACTGCTCAGAACTACAATTCCCATAACTCGGACTCAATCACCCAAACTCTGTACACCTGCTCTCACCCAGTCTGTATTTAAGGCTTACACACACCATTACCTCTTCGCAAGGTATTGTAAGTAATTATTTTCTTCCTACTGAGCATATATTCTTGGATTGTTATTCTGGCCCGACCAGTGCATTGTTTATTCAGTATTGTGTTTTGGATTATCCTCTGTACCTTCGCCTTGTCTGTTCCTGCCTTGATTCTGATCGTTTTGCCTGTCTAACCTGTTCCGTGTACCTACCTCTGCCTGTTTGATTAACCTGGATTTGTTTATGGACCTCTGTCTGTTTGACTGCCTGGTTTTCGGTACAGTAAGTTAACTTACTCCTGAGTTTATATTTTAATAAACATTGTTGTCTTTCATAACTGTTTTGGGAGTAATCATTACATGTTACTTTAGTTTCAAATAATTTCAGTGAAGTTACCGTTATTATTTCTCGCGTCATCAATACCGAATCTAATTGAATGGAAATATACATTGCATTTGACGCACCACTACAAGACGACTCGACAGATTCGGTGGCATTCATTTGCGGCAAATCATTGCGGCTTGATTGCGATAACGATGGCATAGTATTATATACAGTGACATGATTGAAAATGAAGAAAACAGAGATTGCAAATTCGACAAGTAGCAAGGCATTCCCAATCATCCTTGGCCTTATCTGAGGAGGATGTTTGACATAGTAGTCATGAAGAATGTCTCCTGGCGAATGTGCTGCAAATTTGAGGAATACATTCAAACACTTTGCGGTCTCTTTCTTCCTGTCCATCCCAGACACACACACAAACATGCTTTTTCTCTCACTCACTGTCCTACACATAACATTATGACCCGTTTAACATCACAAAAGGTGTGTACCGGTATATTTGTCCTATTCAAAAATTACATTATGACACGTTACACTATACAGAATGTCTGTATACTAGTTTCTCCCAAGTTCTTTAAGGGGTTCAGGACAAATCCATGCACATCTACAGATTTGAGGGCATACATCACTTACCATTTTTATTTTGCTGGATGTCTATTTGCAGTTTAATAAATATTTGTTTAATGCAATGCACACTGAATTTGTAATTTCTCCAACTTTTGAGGTACGTCACTTGTAAAAATTGTGAGCCTGACAAATTGCATTTATTTTTTATTAACACTCCATGTTCAAAGATTTACTAGCTGTCATTTCTAATACACTGCTGCAATCCCTTAGTTGTAACTCTAAAAGTATGGGGAACTTGAGCACACACATATTTGAGCACACACACAGGGATGCCAACAGGAACTCCACATTTAGGGCCACCCGGTAAAAGAAATATGGCTGTGCAAAAACAAAATTTGAGACCTCCTCAGGATTGGGCCTGGGACAACAATCCCAGTTGTCCCACCCTGTCATCATCCCTGCACACACACATACATATAGATTCCTTCAAATGTTAAGAGGAAGATTAGAAAATATAAACTTTATCTGTGAATTCTCACAGAATCACAATTTAATTAATATCTTGCTACTCAGTCAGAATCTTATTAACCTGGAGTCCCAGTCTCTGTCACAATAATCATATATGTGATGTTTTAAGCGTATTGTTACAGTTTAGGCTTGTTAGAAGTTGGAATCCATGTTGGAATGGGTTGCCGCTGATGAGCGTGTGGGTGTATGCAGAGGAGGGAACGATGATGTCAGAAATCAGTGGAATCCGACTGCCTGATCCTGTTCGCACCAGAAGGGGGAGCTCCAGGATCTTTAGTGCTGACACCTATTGGCAGACATCTAGTTAAAATGTAGGCAATGGCAGTGTTGCCAACTTAGACTTTGTCGCTAGATTTAGTGACTTTTCAGACCTCTTTAGCGAGTTTTATTTTAAAAAGCGACTAGCGACAAATTTAGCGACTTTTTTGGTGTTATTGGCGACTTTTGGAGACTTGTTCTCACTCTTTTTAACGAGCAGCGGGTGCTGCGGTAAGCCCCTACTACCCCATCTGAAAGCACTCCCAGGCAGAGCCAGCCCAGTCCGCGCAGGCGCAGCAGTTCCATCCAGTTGCAGCCAGTCAGAGCAGGAGATGTTAACCCCTCCCCAACCAGACTGAAAATGTATCACGCATGCGGGAAGCCCGGCTGGCTGATCCCGCTCAAAATGTAACGTGTTCTTTGTCTAAAATAAATCACTGCACAAAATTAGTTCACGGTCTGCATTGGCTTTCCTGCCCGGACTCGGAGGCACATCTTTCTCTCCTTCTAGTCCATTCAGTGCAATAAGAGAGAGAGAGGTGAGCAGGGGAAACAGCATGGTCAAGGACCTATCAGTAATCTTTATTGTTTGCTCCCTTTTGTTTTAAATTTAAAGGGTTTAATTTTACCGTTAATTTTATTATTTTCATGCACTTAATCACAAGAGATTTTTAAACAGCTGTTCATTCCTTTTTCTGTTGTGTGCAGAATCTTATTTCAGTGGACGTGATGACGTCACAAGTATGTTAATTAGCGTATGACCTCATCTAGCGACATTTAGCTACTTTTCGAGCAGTCTTTAGGTACTTTCCATGAAAAATAGTTGGCAACACTGGTCAATGGCACATAAGAGCCTTTTTTACATGTCCATGGAAGTTTCTCAGCTTGCATTCTAGTAACATTTGTGTGGTCCAGGTAGCTTTGCATAAGAAAGGGTTGTCATTCGCAATGCTCCTTTTACTTTTATACTTTAAGTAAATTGCCAAGCCTGTACTTTGTTACTTTTACTTGAGTAAAGAAGTTAAATCAGTACCTCTACTTTTACCAGAGTATTTTTTAAAGAAGCTGTACTTCTACTTGAGTACAGGAAGTGAGTACCTTTGTCATCTCTGCCGTTTCTTTATAAAAAAGCAGTATAACGTTTACATGCACACAGAATAAAAAAGATGCTGGAACCAAAAATGGTTATTTGGGTGATGCCATAGGGGAACTATTTTTAGTTCCACAAACAACCTTTTAACCTTTTACAGGCTACCAAGAACTCTTAGTACACGAAAGAACCATATAAAATGCAATAAGAACAATTTCCTCCATAAATAGGTTCTTCAATTGGTGATGGCTATTTGAAGAACCATAGAGTTGTTTGAATAACCATTAAATAACCTTTTTTTGTGTGTGGGTTTATGTTAATAGAATTTTTTAGACATAATGTAATTAAATGTACATGAAATATTGGAAATGGTCTTTTCTGTCTATGTCCCGTCATTTTAGCTTTTCTTTGTCAGAACACCTATTTAGCCTACATGCTACCAAAAAATTGTCAATTCTCTCCCATAAATACGTCAATTGTAGTGGATGACTGGATCGGACATAAGTCTCAAATGCCAGAAGCGTGGATAGATTATTAGGGGTACTCCGTCAGGAGTAACCCTATTGTAATTGTCAGTGTCATTATTATTAGGGGTACTCCGTCAGGAGTAACCCTATTGTAATTGTCGGTATTATTATTATTATTATTATTTATTTTTTTTTCCTTAAAACTGCTAAATAACTCAAAAAGTCCCTGGTAAAAAATGATATATTTTTGCCCCCTTAAACTATAGCCTTCACGTAACTACCACACTAAGGCCCGCCCGATTCCTCCACCAGGGGCGCTATAGTACAAGATTCAATTTACGATTTTGAACATGCCACCATATCCACCCCTTTTGACCTACAATGCTGAAATTTTGTGTACCTGCCTTATTTCTCATGATGAACAAAAAAGCCTCAAGAACCCATAAAGTCCGCCATCTTGGATTTTTCTGTACAGTGAAAATTTGCCAAATCCTATAAAAATCATCTTAAAATCAACAATAAGTCCGATTGACCTGGCTTTCGGTATATATATGTCTTATACGTGCATCCCTATAGGGTGATAAGGACTAAGAAATAAAATGCAAAATGGCCGACAAAATGGCCGACCCAATGGTTCACTGATACATGAGGACCTCACAATGTCATATCTGCTTACCCATATATGACAGAACATAATTGTTGGTATCAATGGAAAGAGGGAGTTCCACTGCAAAGAATAAGGTCTGGGTTGTCCATGTGGGTTCATCACAGCCTGTGCTATTGACTCTCAA
>JACXGM010025526.1:0-15266 GCA_016801145.1 Umbra pygmaea | reverse complement strand
TCTGGAGCAACTTAGGGTAAAGTGCCTTGCTCAAAGACACAACATTTGGCACAGTGGAGAATTGAACTGCAACCCTCTGACTAGAAGTCTGACTCCATATCCACTGAGCCATCTGAGCATGTATAACTGTATATAAGAATGCAATCTATGAACACAGTATGAAGAATGCACTTTAGACTTAAATTCTTAGATTCACAGAGGTTTTGAAAATGATTAACCCATACTGAAAAATGTGAGAGAGCTGTTTCCTGCAGTCTGCATACTACAACGTTGTGTTTACAGTAGATCCTAATATGTGTGTGTGTATGTTTCTGAGAAAGAGAAAACTACCGTACAACAAGAAAGAGATTGAGAGCGATACTTACAGTATAATGGGTGAGAATTTTAATAGTGAGTAATGTGTCACTGTATTCATGAAGGTCTCTCTCAGCTGACAACGGGTTGCCACTGTAACCAGCATTTTATTAACGTTATACACATGGGGCGGCACAAGCACTTTCCTCTGTGACGTGAAGCAGTTTTCTATTATCTATCTTTTCACTGTGTGGGGAATTGGGGAATTGGCAAATTGGCGCCCGCTTTAGCTGCAAGCACTCCTGCTTGCTGAGAAGGTGCGGTGCACAGAAGCTGTGTGAGACTGGGAAAGGGGAGGGGGCACGGGGGACAGTTCACCTCTGGGTTTCCCAAATGAAACGGACAAGAGGGGGAACGGGAATCCACTGTATTCACCTTATTTTCAACTGAAATCTTGGCGGAGGTTGTTAGAGATCTTTTGTGTAATACTTCCGGTTACCGCTTTCTGTCATTAGTTCTCAGCTCCCCGCTTGCATTTAAATTTCTGATTAACAATATATTGTGATTACATCACAAAACTTTTTTGCAGTTTATGTTCAGTGAGAGGATGTCACAATAATTGGCAGAAACAAAAGCTGTTCCTACTACAGCAGTTTTTTGATTATCGACCATATTTACGAAGTGAGTGCTGTTGTATGGCGCCTTACTGTACGAAGCTCTGGCCACCCTGTCAAGGATTCCTGTCAAAAAAGTATGGGGAAGTGTTTGATGCTTTGGCCACAGTCTAGGTCCTAATTTGGCTCTAATTGAAGGGAAAGACCAAAAAGACCAGCATACACTAGGCCAGGGGTATTCAACTCTAACCCTACGGGGTCCCGGAGCCTGCTGGTTTTCTGTTCTACCTGAACGTTATTGGGACTCACCTGGTGTCCCAGGACTAAATAAGTCTCAGATCAGAGGGTTTCAAGGAAAAAGTGGAGTGGATCTGGCTTCGAGGTCCAGAATTGAATACCCCTGCACTAGGCCTTCCATGGAAGAGTTTGGAGACCCGTGACATAAAGCAAGGAAGACTAGCATACGTACTTAAATTCCGATTGGTTGACTGTTCGTTTGCAGCTGAACCGCGTCATAACTCACCATGAAGAAACTTCAACATGCCCAAACGCCCAAAACGTTGCTCAACACACCCAAAATGCAACTCCAAATGATTTGCCAGTCCTTGGAGCTGAGAGAAGCCAGCTTCCATTGAAAATTAATGACTTCCTGTAACTTTGAAGCTCAAGTCGGCGGCGGTGTGTACGTACAGAAAAGACGACAAGATTCTTCGACTTTGGCTCGAAGCACTAAACTTAAAGAAATTACCAAAACGTCATATCACTTTGTTGACAAGAGGCCAGCTGAAGATCACCCTTTCCCAGAGAAGTGGCTGGGCTATGATGCTTCAGTGAGGAGAAGACATCTCGTCACAACATTAATAGACTCAGGTAGCCTATACTGACTAACTAGTCCACATTACAGTTCTGTAGTTACTAGTTGTTGTTTCATCACAAATGGGTTTTCATGCAAAAGTTACCCAACTTCACAGGCTAACTAGCTATCTAGCTATGTTAATGTTCATTGTAAAAGTCTCCAAAATCAAAACTGAGCAAGAACAGCACTCTTAAGTAAAACCACTGTAGCAATACAACACCTGCTATTGGGCTAAATCAGTGGTTCTCAAAGTGTGGTACGTGTACCACTAGTGGTACTTGGAGCACCCAGTGGTGGTACCCCATTTGACTAGGATATACAATATTGAATTGTAACATTTATCAAAACTGTGGTGGCTGTACAGAAATGTCTTCTTTTTGTGTGTAGGGTGTATGCCTAGGCTACAAGACAACTGGACAACTGCAATCTAATATAATTTTAATATTTCTGATCATTTCTGAGTAGGCCTATGTGTTATGTTCCACTGCTATGTGCTTTGAGTAATGTGCCAATATGCTGTCTGATAAAAATGCCTGGAGCTGAACCCCCACTGAGCCTCACTGCTGAGGATGAGCCTCTGTCTGGGGGGGGCTTGCACATTCACATACAGTGGGTATAGAAAAGAATCACCCACCTGTAAAATAATCAAATTTTGTTGCTTTGCAGCCTGAAAGGAAGACAGACACAGTTTTTGTTTCATTCAGCTGTATTTACTCAGTGCAACTTATAACATCCAAGTGAAAGATAACACCAACATGTCAGAAAAAAAAAAAAAAAAAAACAATCACTGATTTGGAAAAAGGATCACCCCCTTCTTTCAGTATTTTGTTGAACCACCTTTTGCTTTAATTACAGCCTTTAGTCTGTTGTGATATGTCTCAACTAACTTTGCATATCTAGACGTTGCAATATTTGACCACTCTTCTTTGCAGAATTGCTCACGTTCAGTTAAATTTTATGCCGACCATTTGTGACATTCAGTTTGGAGTTCAGGAGATTGTCTTGACCAGGACCACACCACTAAATGCATTGAAGCAACTGCCATGTGATTGGTTGAGTAGATCATTGCATTAAGGAGAAATTGAACGGGTGTTCCTAATAATCCTTTAGGTGAGTTTACAATCAATGCTAACCACATGGCTAACCTTAACCATAAACGTTAATATATAATTTGGAATGGTATAGAATGTGTGGAATGTTCACATGAAACAGCGGAACGAAATGTGCAGGTGCAACATAGTAGAAGGACGAATATAGCCTAATAACAAAAATGCCAAACATATTGCACGGTGTTGGGCTGTAAGCACAAACCCCACCTGTGGACGTCGGGCCCTCATACCACCCTCATGGAGTCTGTTTCTGACGTTTCAGTGGACACATGCACATTTGTGGCCTGCTGGAGGTCATTTTGCAAGGCTCTGGCAGTGCTCCTCCTGCTCCTCCTTGCACAAAGGCGGAAGTAGTGGTCTTGCTGCTGGGTTGTTGCTCTCCTACAGCCTCCTACACGTCTCCTGATGTACTGGCCCGTCTCCTGGTAGCACCTCCATGCTCTGGACACTACACTGACAGACACAGCTCTTCTTGCCAAAGCTCGCATTGATGTGCCATCCTGAATACACGGGCTTACAGCCCAACACCGTGCAGGACCTTTGGCATTTTCCAGAGAACACCAAGATTGGCAAATTCGCCACTGGCACCCTGTGCTCTTCACAGATGAAAGCAGGTTCACACTAGGGCTGCATGATTATGCGTATCGCGATTAGCTATTCACTCCAAAGCCCGTTCTCATTGCAACAGTATAATGCCCGCAACACAAACTTGGATAATTCATTTCAACCTAATAGCGCTAGTTTTAATTAATTGCAATAAACTTTGTGAATTCGTTGTAAACCTAGTGAATTGTAACCAAATGCCATTGTATTGTGTGTGAAGAAATAATAAGAGTATGTGATAGCAAAAACGGCACATTGTAACTGGTTATTAAAAACATTAACAAATAAGTTGTACACAAATCGATTGACTATATTGTCAGTGTCTCATGTACAAAAACACGAGTACATTTGAAAATCATTAACTAGAGTCTGTTGTTACCCAAAATAGACTAATTGTAGCAACACATGAACATGGACCCACTACCTTTCTATGAAATTACAAACAATGATTATCATAATGAATGAGGAGCGCTATTATTTTGAAATGAAATATCAGAGTTCGTGTTGCGGGCATTATATACTGTTGCCATGCGAACGGGCTCTGGAGTGCATATCTAATCGCGATACGCATAATCGTTCAGCCCTAGTTCACACTAAGCACATGTGACAGATGTGACAGAGTCTGGAGATGCCGTGGAGAACATTCTGCTGCCTGCAACTTCCTCCAGCATGACTGGTTTTGCGGTGAGTCAGTAAGGGTGTGGGGTGGCATTTCTTTGGGGGGCTGCACAGCCATGTGCACGCCAGAGGTAGCCTGACTGCCATTAGGTACCAAGATGAGATCCTCAGACCTCTTGTGAGACCATATGCTGGTGCGGTTGGCCCTGGGTTCCTCCTAATGCAAGACAATGCTAGACCTCAAGTGGTTGGTGTGTGTCAGCAGTTCCTGCAAGAGGAAGGCATTGATGCTATGGACTGGCCCGCCCGTTCCCCAGACATGAATCTGATTGAGCACATCTGGGACATCAAGTCTCGCTCCATCCACCAGCGCCACGTTGCTCCACAGACTGTCCAGGAGTTGTCGGATGCTTTAGTCCAGGTCTGGGAGGACATCCCTCAGGAGACCATCCGCCACCTCATCAGGAGCATGCCCAAGCATTGTAGGGAGGTCATACGGGTACGTGGAGGCCACACACACTACTGAGCCTCATTTTCACTTGTTTTAAGGACATTATATCAAAGTTGGATCAGCCTGTAGTGTGGTTTTCCATTTTGATTTTGAGTGTGACCACATGTCCAGACCTCCATGGGTTGATAAGTTTGATTTCCATTGATTTTTGTGCGATGTAAAGACGAAAGTATTTCATACGATTAGTTCATTCATTCAGTTTTAGGATGTGTTATCTTAGTGTTCCCTTTATTTTTTTGAGCAGTGTACTAACCCCAAGGTCTCCTTTTCTATCTGAGAATAGCTTATTTCAGTCTCTGTCATAGGCCGAGAAGCATAGGCCACAGGTCTCCAGAAATCCCCCATAGCCTGAAAAAGTACTGCCCCCAATCGAGTCTGCGATGCATCTGTGGAGATCTTAGTTGGGCGAGTGTGACATAAAAACACAAGGACAGGGTCAGTAGTAAGAATCTCCTTCAACCTCATCCACTCCTGATCATGTACTGAAGACCAAACAAACCCCTGACCATTCCATAACAACTGTCTCATATGGGTGGTTTTGGCTGAAAGATTCGACAAAAATTTACCCAAGAAGTTAACCATTCCCAAGGTACGCAGGACCCCTTTCTTGTCACTAGGTGGAGGCATATCAAGCAGGGCCTGCACTTTTGCCAGGTGGGGCTCCACACCTTTTGTAGACAGCTTGTCACCTTAAAACGTGATCTCTGATATGCCAAATTTATATTTTGTCTGATTGAGCTCTAAACCATTTGCTCGAACTCTGTTCATCACCTTTACTAGTCGCTGATTATGTTGTTGACGGGTGGACCCCCACACCACGATATCATCAATATAAACACAAACCCCCTCTAGACCTTCAATTAGGGTTTCAATGGCTCAATGAAAAATCTTGAGAGCTGACTTGATTCCAAATGCAAGTCAAAGAAAACAATATCTTCCAAAAGGAGTATTAAATGTACAATACTTGCTACTCTCAGAATGCAATTGGATCTGCCAGAACCCCTGAGATGCATCTAATTTACTAAAAACCATCCTCGCCAGACATTTCACTAATTATCTCTTCAGGGGTGGGTATCTGGTAATGTTCTTTTTATGCCATCATTGAGGTCTTTAGGGTCTAAACACACTCAATTCCCCATTAGGCTTTTTCACACAAGTTATGGAGTTCACCCAATCAGTAGGCTGTTCAGTCCGTTCTACGACTCCTGATTGGATCATGCAAACCAATTCTTGCTTCAAAGGCACACGCAGAGGTGCAGGTACACCTAGGAGCATGTATGACAAGTGTAGCATCCTCTTTCAGTTGTATTTTATAGGTCAATGGCCTATAATGTGCCTTGACCCTCAAAAACATCTGAAAATTGCTTGATAATGTCAGTGACATCATCACAGCCAGTCTGTAAGCCTACAGTTTCCAGGTTGACTTGGTACACTCTTTTAGCCAAATGAAGGTCTTCACAAGCTATATCTCCTAGAAGAGATTCATGGCCATGGGGAACTACAACAAACATCAAACTTATTATCTTTCCTTTTACTTGTATCTTTAATCGACATACTCCTGCTGCTTGAAATTCCTCCAATGTGCATCAACATTCCTACACAACTTCAACAACCCCGGTGGTTTAATGGCATCCGTTGCACTTTACGAACCTCACTCCTGATACCATGTATTGGTCATAAGTCCACTAATAAAGATAAACGGACTAGTGGGTACTGGCGTCTTTATTCCACGTGTAACACTTAGCTTCTCACCATTAAATTTAACCTCTTCCTCTACCAAATGCACTTCATCTTATACAACACGTTACTGCCATCTACTGGAAACAGTCAGTACTTATCACATAATAATAATGAACTCATTTGAACTAATTACACAATGTGCTATTGCTCTAGCTAATTTATGTCACTAAACTTGACTTACCTGCTGCTTATCTGTGGAGTTTGTGCATTTACCATATTATTGTTTTAAATTATCTAATAATATGTCTTGCTGTGGGGTTAATTGTATTAACAGACCATCCAATAAGTCTGTGCTTCTGTGTTTACGGTAAGTGAAATTCTAATTTATTAATGTTATCTGCGCTCATATACTGTAAAGATCAAACATGGCTTGTTAGCTTAGTTCGTTAACTAGCTAGCTAATGAGTTAGCTCCAGGGTAGTCATCCAGAAATGCCAAGCTTTGTTAACCATGCTAATATAATGTTAGAATTTATGGTGATAATATTTTTTAACAAAATTAGGTTAAGTTTGCAAATTTCATTAACAAGGTTCCTCAATTAGTTAAGGTTATGGTTAGTTAGAGTGGGCGAGCCGGAGTGCGACAGCAACTTTCTCAGGTTGTGTGGAGGCATTAACACTGACAACCAAAGTAATTAAATATAATTTAAAACCATGTGCAGTCGGAAGTGGTCCTCCGACTGCATGTGGTTTTAAATGACTTTTCATTACTTTGGTTGTTAGTGTAAATTATTGTGCTTTGTTTGTTATGTACATTTGAATAGAGACTTGTTACACAGTGCTGCCATCACTCTGGAATCATCAACCAATATAGTTCTATAATGGTGATTTATCCTCTAACGTTTACTCTGCATGTGACATTCACTATTTTTTTATGTTTCATGTTTGATTTAACAAACTTGTTTTTGAAAACATTGTCTGGTGCATCTTATGCATTAAAACAGCACGGCAGACTTTTGTTTGGTAGGTGATACTCCCTGTACCTTTTGTTTAGTAGATGATACTCCCTGGACCTTTTGTTTAGTAGGTGATACTCCCTGGACCTTTTGTTTAGTAGGTGATACTCCCTGGACCTTTTGTTTAGTAGGTGATACTCCCTGGACCTTTTGTTTAGTAGGTGATACTCCCTGGACCTTTTGTTTGGTAGGTGATACTCCCTGGACATTTTGTTTGGTAGGTGATACTCCCTGGACATTTTGTTTGGTAGGTGGTACTCCCTGGACCTTTTCCAATCCCCAATTTGAAAGGCTATTGTTGACGTTGGTTATGGTTATTATTAGGGACAATGTTGGGGCTAGGCTTTGTGAGTTTAAGGTTATGGTTATTATTAGGGACAATGTTAGGGCTAGGCATTGTGAGTTTAAGGTTATGGTTATTATTAGGGGCAATGTTAGGGCTAGGCATTGTGAGTTTAGGGTTATGGTTATTATTAGGGACAATGTTAGGGCTAGGCATTGTGAGCTTAAGGTTATGGTTATTATTAGGGACAATGTTAGGGCTAGGGATTGTGAGCTCAAGGTTATGTGTTCAGTTAAGGTTTATAAATGAAAAATGTTTTATACCAACGAATAAGACTCATACCAACCAAAAGGTCCTCACATGAAGAAACTGTCAGTGTTTTTATCAAATAGGATATCGATATTCTTTGATTTGTCAATTTTCTTTGATGGTCAGAAACCAATTTTTAAATGGATGCTTGAATTGTTTTCCCTTAGATATAAAACAATATGCTAAATTTCAAATTGTTTGCATTTACCAATATTTAAATTCAAGGGTATTTTGTAGCTCTGCACAAGCCTCACTTCGCTATGGACATAGTACTCCATTTTAATTAGTAATTTACCAAACATTTTATCCAGAGCAACTTACAGTAAGTACAGGGATATCCCCTTAGACCAACATCGGGTTAATGTAAATGTCGTGCCAAAGAATACAACAACATTTGGCACAAACAGAAATGGAACTGGCAAACACTGAGTACCTAACTTCTCAACTAAAACTTTCCAAATAGCATATTTTTTCAGAGAATTGCTATGACAAATAAATACAGAAAAAACTATCTGGCTTGCAGAGTTTACATCCGCTTATACATGGACGGGCCTTATGTAATTCATAGGGGTTGGAAAAAAAAGAGGGAAATTCAAATTTTAACACACATTTACAATGGCTCCAGCAGACTACATCTATCTGTCCATTCTTTCACAAATCATGGCAAAATGTGAGCAGGTTTTTCTTTAATATACAGTATTTGTCAAATGTTTTATAGGCACACATTTAAAAACTGTTTATTGCACATTTTTATAATTGATGTAGATTAGTAAAAATACAGTGATTATAAATATAGTATTTGTATTGGTTTAAAAATGTGTTAAATAGTGAATGTTATAGTAAAATGCAACCTGTACAGTCAGTAAAGATAATACCAGGATCTATCGGTACTGGATGTCACATGGAAAAGTGTCTGTTTTCATAGTTTTAGACTGTTTTCAAGGTTTATACTGTTGCTTGAAACTAGACTTATGTTAATAGGTTAATAAGTATTACACTGAAATAGCAGTTTGAAAATTCAGATATTCTGCATTAGAGGTTCAGAATTGTTTACAATAACATCACCTGTAAGATCATTGCAGTGGCATAGTAGTAAACTTTAGCTGAGGAGCATGTAAATAAATATGTTGCTTACTATGGTTACAACTTACTTTCTTCTAGTATAGATCCTACAGTACGTCTTATGATATGAGGTAGGTAATTAATCATAATTTGAACAACAGCACCACCTACTGTTATTTATTTTTTGCATAAACAGGGATGTTAGTAGTCTTGTTTTTTATTATATAACTTCCTCTTATTGGGTTGTTTGGATCTCCTATACAGGATATTTATGTTTTATCAGTACAGATTATTACTGTTCCACAATGTGTGTGCATGTAAGTTATGTATAGTTTAGGGAATTACCTTTTATACACTTTGCAGTTCATAATTAGGTAATCTATGAACAATGTAAAAGGATGGAGCTGTAGGTGTTTCACTAATAACCACAGGATCTGAAAAGTTTTTAGTTTCTTAGTACCACATGTGTCAGTTAAACTGAAATTACTGCATGTGGGAGACACTCAAATTCTTCAGATTCTAACACATCAACTCTGAGAACAAAATTAAGAAGCAGGAAAAATGGGCAAGGATAAGAATTTGAGCAACTTTGACAATGGCCAAATTGTGATGGCTAGACAACTGGGTCAGAGCATCTCCAAAACTGCAGCTCTTGTGGGGTGTTCTCGGTCTGCAGTGGTCAGTACCTATCAAAAGTGGTTCAAGGAAGGAAAAGCGGTGAACTGGCGACAGGGTCATTGGCGGCCAAAGCTCATGGATGCTCACGGGGAGTGAAGGCTGGCCCATGTGGTCCGATCCAACAGACAAGCTACTGTAGCTCAAATTGCTGAAAAGGTTAATGCTGGTTCTGATAGAAAGGTGTCAGAACACACAGTACATTAGTTTCTTGTGTATGGAGCTGCTGTTTTGGCGGCAAAAAGGGGACCTTACACAATATTAGGCAGGTGGTCAAAATATTATGGCTGATCAGTTTATGAACTTTTAAGTGATATGAAGTAGGTTGATAGCAATATCGCCAAAATATTTTGTAATCAACACTTCAAACAACAACACTGTAAAAAAGCCAAACTGCAAACATTAGGTTTACAAAATTTTTTAAGTGGAGTTTACATGCAATTCTCAGTTAATCCAACACACTGTTCTATAAATTGGCTGAACTGTGAATAATATATTGAGTGAACCAATCATTTTTAGTTGACTTGTAAACATATAAAAACAAGTTCAGTCAGAAAGGAAAAATGTGTTCACTCCACTTGTGAAAATACTGTCACGTTGACTCAAAATGTGAAAGTTATGAGAAAAAAGTTATGAGAACCTCAATTTTGAACGTTCCTAAAAAATTGTGGGTAATACAACATTTGTAGATTCAAAGATGGTTTAATATAATCTTTTATACATTTGAGGAAAAGTACATATAGGCACATTACATGGCTTGCTGTGCCATGAGGTATGATGGTTCACGATGAACAGATTAACACAAATTGTCTTTCAATGATTAGATCACTGACGATTATTGTGCTTTTGGAAATGATAATTGCACTCATCTGGTGTCCAAAATCTGAACGTGACCCTCATTATACGAGGTGATGATGACAATCAGATGACTTTGGGCCTCTGGGAGCAGAGTGTTCTTTATTTTAGAAGTTACTTAAACTATTAAGTTCACTTAACCATGCTGAGTTTAAATGCATTGAATAAATTTGTTGGAACTACTCAAATAGATAGTTTATAAGACTACAAATAATTAGTTTGAAAAACAAATTGCTTTAAATTTGACACACTTTCATTACAATTGATGTAACTGAACATACTTTGTTGGTTCAACATTAACATCACTTCAATAGACTAAAATATTATGTTGATTCAATGGTTTATCATCAGTCATGCAAGTCATCTGAACTTGTTATTTTAATTTGGAGAAACTGTGTGTTGAAATAACTTGAGATCCTTTGCTTAACTTAATCAAAATATTTAAGGCAACCAGGTAACTTGTTTTTATCTGTTCAGTCAACTTTCTGTAAACAGTATAAAGAAGGTTATCATTCTTTAATGAGCAGGTCTTGGTTGCACAATTTTGACATCTTGCTAAAGAATTTTGTGCACATGAAGTGTCACAAATCGGATAATGTCACAAATAGCCAATCATTGTTCATGAAATTATGCGGACGTACAGTATCTCACAAAAGTGAGTACACCCCTCACATTTTCGTAAATATATGATTATAACTTTTCACGTGACTACACTGAAGAAATGACACTTTGCTACAATGTAAAGTAGTGAGTTTACAGCTTGTATAACAGTGTAAATTTGCTGTCCCCTCAAAATAACTCGACACACAGTCATTAAGGTCTAAACTGCTGGCAACAAAAGTGAGTACATCCATAAGTGAAAATGTCCAAATTGGGCCCAAAGTGTCAATATTTTGTGGCCACCATTACTTTCCAGCACCATCTTAACCCTCTTGGGCATGGAGTTTACCAGAGCGTCACAGGTTGCCACTGGAGTCCTCTTCCACTCCTGCATGATGACATCACAGAGTTGGTGGATGTTAGACCTTGCGCTCCTCCACCTTCAGTTTGAGGATGCCCCACAGATGCTCAATAGGGTTTAGGTCTGGAGACATGCTTGGCCAGTCCATCACCTTTACCCTCAGCTTCTTTAGCAAGGTAGTGGTCATCTTGGAGTTGTGTTTAGAGTCGTTGTTATGTTGGAATACTGCCCTGCAGCCCAGTCTCCAAAGGGAGGGGATCATGCTCTGCTTCAGTGTCACAGTACATGTTGGAATTCATGGTTCCCTCAATGAACTGTAGCTCCCCAGTGCCGACAGCACTTATGCAGGCCTAGACCATGACACTCCCACCACCATGCTTGACTGTAGGCAAGACTTGTCTTTGTACTCCTCGCCTGGTTGCCAACACACACGCTTGACACCATCTGAAACAAATATGTTTATCTTGGTCTCATCAGACCACAGAACATTGTTCCAGTAATCCATGTCCTTAGTCAGCTTGTCTTCAGCAAACTGTATGTGGGCTTCCTTGTGCATCGTCTTTAGAAGAGGCTTCATTCTGGGACGACACCCATGCAGACCAATTTCATGCATGTGCACTCAACTGCTTTGGTTGACCATGGCGAGGCCTGTGCTGAGTGGAACCTGTCCTGTTAAACCGCTGTATGGTCTTGACCACCATGCCTCAACTCAGTTTCAGGGTCTTGGCAATCTTCTCATAGCCTATGCCATTTTTATGTAGAGCAACAGTTCTTTTTTTTAGATCCTCAGAGTGTTCTTTGTCATGAGGTGCCATGTTGAACTTCGAGTGAACAGTATGAGGGAGTGTGAGAGCGATAACCCAAATTTAACACACCTGCTCCCCATTCACACCTGAGACACTAACAAGTCACATGACACCCATGAGGAAAAATGGCTAATTGTGCCCAATTTGGACATTTTCACTTTTGTTGCCAACAGTTTAGACCTTACTGGTTGTGTGTTGAGTTATTTTGAGGGGACAGCTAATTTACACTGTTATACAAGCTGTACACTCACTATGTAACATTGTAGCAAAGTGTCATTTCTTTTGTGCTGTCACATGAAAAATTATAATCAAATATTTACAGAAATGTAAGGGTTGTACTCACTTTTGTGAGATACTGTATGTGTGATAGAGTAAGTAACAATTGCTATCCATGCAGGTTTTCCACAGCTTGTAAAAACACAGCAAGTTGTCACAGTAACCCTGGGAGGAGATGCTCAATTCAGCTGCAGTCTCATGCAACCCAAAGATGTTATTAAAGTCACCTGGCAGAGTCACCAAGGGGGATTTAAAATATGGCATTTTACAGTGAACATTTGGTCAAAAAGTGAAAGAAAGGTGTTTTTTTAAGCTGAGGGACTGAAGAAGTCTTCTATCATCATCAGAGGAGTGACATGAGAAGATGAGAGCTGCTACAGGTGTCTGTTTAATGCTTATCCAGATGGAGATATCAGTGGAAGGACCTGCCTTCAAGTTATTGGTTAAATATTAGATCCTTTTAAAGCTATTTGATTTTGTATTACACCCATTCGAGCTTGTCCTGACATGTGCTCTCTGTGGATAATATTTTGTATTGTCTTGTAGAGCTGTATGGACCCACAACCATTGTCACCAAAAGCAATGACAATCACACCTCATCCCGAGTTAACTTTATCCTTCTCTGCCACTGGACGACCTGTTTCAATAATAGCCTGGGACATCACAAAAGACTTGGCTTTTTGAAAACCAATGCCAACAGTACTGCTGCTGTCACCATAACATCCACAGTAGCATTTCTGAGTCTAACTGACAAAAACACCATTTGTAGGTGTGCGGCGTGATCTGGTAATGTCATCAAGGAAAGCGCTGTACAAATTCAAACCTCCTCTGCAGGTATGGCAGCCTTATTGTTGACAAAAAATTCATTGTAATCATCTGTAACATGTCATGTTGAAAGTTTTGTCTTTGTCATTTGTGGTCTAGTTCCAGCTCATCCTTTGTACATAGAGGATGGCTTGATCAGTGGGTATGGTATGTAGTTACGGTATTCCGTCCCAATCCATCTCTTGTCTGGACATTGAATTTCCTGCTTTAATTGTAAATTGTGTCAACTCATCTATTCAGTGACAGTGTTTTTTGTTGGTTTGAGTCTCACTGCTGAATAATTTAGTGTCTGCACATTATACAGCATCAAAGTAACAGGTAATGTTTCTGCCCAGATGTTAAACTTAAAATACAACCATGCATTCAGGAACCATCAGTAATTTTAGGCATTTCACTGCTACAGCTGACTTTACTACTAGGCTCTGTGTTGTTTGATGTACAGAGTAAAGACAACACCCAATATGAGGCTGAGATTTTGCGGACACCAAGAAGAAAAGTAGGTGTACAAAAATGACTGAGTTATGATTTTATAATACAAATAACAGATTATTATTCAAAGAAATGTAATGCCTTCAGAACATATACTGCTTACTCTATGTTTTGGAATTAAAACATGCCAGTGAGGACTGTCTATCTGTGACCATTTTATAAAAGCTGGAAATACTGTATATCTTGATATTTATAAAAGAAAAGAAAAAGTAATTTAGATAAGACAATGATATATATCCTACACTATGTTTTGCTTTCTTACACACAAAAGCACAGCTTAAAATACATAATGTACAACACAGATTCAACTGTTTGTCTCATCTGACTATAGAAACCAGTTCCAAAGTTCAAATGATAAGCAAACCCCAGACGTTATCTTGATGAGGTTAAAGGCAACTGGCAAGATTTGTATCTGGACAGTGGAATGGTGTCTAATTGTAGTGTTGATGACCCAAGATTAAACTAACTGACATTTTGCAGCTGTGATAGAATATTTTACCTCCCAAACCATCCAATTCTCTGTGCATGATTTTAGATTCAAAACGAGAAACGACTTAAATGCAGGCGATACTGAGTCGACCTCACCAATGTTTATGCGAGGAGTTAAATGCTCATAAACCCACCAGCTCAGATTGCATCTCTAGTAGTATCCTTAGTGTGCCAAAGGATCTCTTCACAGACATCCTCAAACAATTCACGATTGTGACAACTGGGAGACATTTTATATTTATTGACAAACAACAAGTGAAGTAAACTGTCATTTAAAAATGGATTCCTGGTGTAAAATTACATTGAAAAATATTTAAGTCTTATTTCTCAATCCTCTTCTAATCTTGTCCCCCTACTAACCAGATGTTATTGACTGTACAATAAACTGACAATTTAGAAAATAATAAACTATGTAATTTTTAACAAAAATAGTAATCTACTGCAGTGCATGTGTCACGATGTTGGTCACCAGTGAATTTAATGCTAATAGAAACATGTACAATCTCTTCGCAATGATGTTTACAAAAAGAAAGGACAAAAATTTGTGCGGTCGACACCAACTGTTCAAATTGTGAAGTGTTCAACAGCGACTGTCCATTGGGTCCAGAGAGAAAACAGCGCCCTCCAGGGTTAGTCCCATATGGAACCCCTCCTTTAGAAGAAACAAAGCAAACCTATTAACATAAAGACAGCAGCAGCCTATCCCACAAACAGTGGTACTCAAACAGCGGTCTGCAGAGGTACTGAGACCAGATTAAATAAATGTATATTTATATTTCAAAGTACATTTGAATTAAATAGATATACGATATATACGTTTTTTATGTATTACCACCAAAAATAATAATACTAATGAGGTTAAATGATTAAAAACAGTTTGAGCAAAGCAATATATATATATATATATATATATATATATATATATATATATATATA
>JACXGM010025525.1:0-15267 GCA_016801145.1 Umbra pygmaea | reverse complement strand
GTGGTTTTGGCACTGTGAGCAGGTGCCAGGTCGTGCTGAAAAATGAAATCTTCATCTCCATGAAGCTTTTCAGCAGATGGAAGCATGAAATGCTCCAAAATCTCCTGATAGCTAGCTGCATTGACCCTGCCCTTGATAAAACACAGTGGACCAACACCAGCAGCTGACATGGCACCCCAGACCATCATTGACTGTGGGTTCTTGACACTGGACTTCAGGCATTTTGGCATTTCCTTCTCCCCAGTCTTGCTCCAGACTCTGGCACCTTGATTTCCGAATGACATGCAAAATTTGTTGTTGTTTTGTTGTGCTGCTTCTCTGTAGCCCAGGTCCTTCTGCCGCTGTTTCTGGTTCAAAAGTGGCTTGACCTGGGGAATGTGGCACCTGTAGCCCATTTCCTGCACACGCCTGTGCACGCTGGCTCTGGATGTTTGTACTCCAGACTCAGTCCACTTTTTCCGCAGGTCATCCAAGGTCTGGAATCGGTCCTTCTCCACAATCTTCCTCAGGTTCCGGTCACCTCTTGTCGTTGTGCAGCGTTTTTTGCCACAATTTTTCCTTCCCACAGACTTCCCACTGAGGTGCCTTGATACAGCACTCTGGGAACAGCCTATTTGTTCAGAAATTTCTTTCTGTGTCTTGCTTGAGGGTGTCAATGATGGCCTTCTGGACAGCAGTCAGGTCGGCAGTCTTACCCATGATTGCGGTTTTGAGTAATGAAACAGGCTGGGAGTTTTTAAAAGCCTCAGGAATCTTTTGCAGGTGTTTAGAGTTGATTCAGATGATTAGGTTAATAGCTCGTTTAGAGACCCTTTTCATGATATGCTAATTCTTTGAGATTTTAGGAATTTTGGGTTTTCATGAGCTGTATGCCGAAATATTTCAGTTGGTGTGCAATGAATCTAAAATACATGAAAGTTAAATTTTTACCATTACATTATGGAAAATAATGAACTTTATCACAATATGCTAATTTCTTGAGAATGACCTGTATGTTTCTTGGCAACTTTGGTATATATGGGAATAACACTTTAGATTGCAAATGATACAATAACTAGAACTAGGACTTTTAGATTTACTTTGAGGGTTTTCTCATTTATATTGCATGTGTCAGTCACTACAATCTGCAGAGTATGTCCCCATCCAAAACATAGAGGATAGACTATAAGGTGCAAAACACTAGCTAGCCTTGAAAACAGTATGGCCTAAAAAGTATTGTAAATCACACAGCTACCCAGTGCCAGTAATTTGTTTGCTATTATTGGAGCCTTGAAATTGTGAGCTATGACAACCACTGCCCTTTAAAATTGGTTGTAGTGGGCGAGGAAATCAAGAACTGTTATTAGGCAGAAAGCACAATAATTATGTTCAAGGGCAAATAAAAAAGATACATTTGGGAGCTGGAGGTCTGGAGCATGTAGCATTATGGGAAAAATGTTTACTGGCATTAGAACTGATGAAATGTCAATATTGAGGAGTCAACAGTATCTTTTCAACTTAGTCTGATCTAACATTTTCAGCCTGTCCTATGTTGCATATGACGAAACCCTCTGCAACTGAATATACTGTACAACAAGCTGTGAGAATTAGCAACTCCCCCTCTTGCACATTGATTCTCAACAGCGATTGCTCACAGTATTGTTTGATAAAACTACAGCCACATCCTGTTTGCCTGAGCTAAAACACATGTCACTGTGGGGTCAGCAATTAAAATTTCTTCTGCGTACACATCACTGACAGGGGTTACTTCCGTAGAATGAATGTAAGAGAGTACTGTATGTTTAAAGTATTAGAACCTGTAGTTTGACAACTGGCCTGGTTCTCTGTTGGGAAGTGACAGGAATTGTATACGATGGCATGGACGGTACGATGGATTCTGGCAGAAAAGTATGAAGGCATGGAGAAGGAACAGACTTCTGGACAGTGGGGAGACAGCAACTCTCAGTTTGAGTAAGTCCACTGCATAGCACAGGCCATCTGGAGCAGTGTTCATTTTGGCAGCTAGTTTGTTTTTTTATCGTATTAGTTATTAACAGTCTACTAAAAGTCTGGACAACAGGCAATTGGTAATTGGACATAGGTATCTGAGCCTGCAGATGATGAAAGGTAGTGGCAATTAAAAAAACACATTTTATTAATGTTTATGCTACCTCTAAAAAAAGACTAAAATACATTTACTTTCTAAAATTAACATGCATTTGGAGCTGGGTGCGGGAGGTAGAAAGGATTGTTACAGTTACAGCAGTTGTTAAAAGTGCAGTATAATATGGAATATTAAACATCTGGAATCACAATTTGAAAGCATGCATATTTTTGTCTGTATTTGCAACATTATTTTGGCAAGTTTGTACATTTATTTTTAAATTTATAAAAAATAAGTTGACAAAATTCCATAGTATTGTTGTTGGATGTGGATTGATGCTGTGGGTGTGTGGGCCTGTGGCATCACAATGGCCTTTATTCTCTGAAAACATTTACACTCCCAGATTTGTTATGTTAGTAGTAATCAATAACAAATAGGGAGAAAATCCACTACATACAGGTAAGGTTGACATGCATTTAAATACAGTTGATTGTTGCAAGCATATGGGATAATAGGATCTGGAGAAGTACAGCTGGAGTCACCAGGGAAAAACGTGATCACCAATAGCAGTGACATGGGCACAGGATGGAGACAGAAAGGAGTCATCAGGCCAAATGTTCCTGAAGCAAGTTCCAAGGGTTTGGGTCCTCCTAGGATCAACATGACATCAGTAACATTAGAATCGGCATGCCTTAGGTCTAGTACCTCTATATAACTCTGACCCCAAAAATAAACATGAAATACAGCATGCACTGTTATTATGAGTTATGTCATTACACTGCACCTTCAACTGAACATTAGTTATTTATATCATAAAATCATGATTTTACCAAGCAGATGTTTTTGTATACTAAAGGTGCATTTCATTGAATAGAAATTGAATATACAAACAAACTGTGCAATGTACAAACTGGGAAACTGGGCTTTAAGAAATTCTATTTTAATCTTGAAATATTGTGCAAGGCAAAATTATTGGTTAGTAAAATAGGAACGGAAAAGGCAGTGAAAGTGTCAACATTGCTTATCAGCTTCATTATCACCACCTTTAATTGATAATGTTGTTTAAAAAGGTTATTCTTTTTTCAAAAACATGTGGCCTTGGGCAGTTCAGTGGTCTAAACTGATGCTTCCACTGTACATGCAGTATAATTTGGAGGCATGGTTGTGAATCTGGCACAATGCTCTTTCAACTCAACATGTCCTATACCTTTTTTCTCTCTTGCCTGTCCAAGTAATGCATAATATGCCAAAAAATGGATTTCTCTATTTCTTGATGAAGAATATATTCTTTGAACAATTTTACCTTTTGTATTTTGAGTGAAAAACCAAGCAGGTAAACAGAAGAGAGTTCTTTTTCATTTTTGCTCATCTTTATGAAGTGGTCTAATAATTCTGGAGGGCACTGTATATACAGACTCGTAAAAGATGCCCCAGATAGATGAAAGCATTTGTAGATTATTCAGGGAAGATCAGAACACTACATAACTGGCAGACTAGACAGGCAGTACAAGCTGACCTACACAGAAAGACAAGTTCATACTGCACATGCATTTTCAAACCTGAATGCTACAAAATCATGGACATACATTTTTTTCACAAAATTGGTCATTCTGTCCTGCAGTGATTTGTCAACTTGACCAGTGATAATAAAGCAAGCAGGAATGAGTTGACGGAGAATCCATGCATCAGGCATGACTCTCACTTATAGTTATTGCTTATGTACATTATATGTATATAACATTATCTATATTAATGGACAATTTCAGAGTAAATGAAACATTTTTAATGTGTTATTTAAAAACGATACCCTAGATTGATTAACTTCATATACAGTGCTGTATACCTGTGTTTGTTTTCAGAAAACAGCCAAGTAGTGGTGGGCGAATCGATCCCAAAATATCGATACTACCGATATTAGGTCTCTTGTTTGAAGATCGATATTAGCGTCAATAGGATCGTTACCACTTTCTGTGTCTCTCTTCTACACATTTCATCAAAGCATAGAACTGTCACACTGTGCAAACAACGTTCCGTTGTCATGAACACATCGTATGTACTTCTTCAACTCCGCTGCTGTTGCTCTTGACTGTGCAGTGTACTTAAACAGCAATATGGGTCACGCACGCACAGCACGACATGAACACTGACTACCGGGTACGAACCGCGAATCCTAAAGATACAGTACATACAGTAAACACTAAAGTAAGCAAAATTATCTTCCAGTACTCGGAGATCACCTGACCTCCTAAAATGTCTGAAAACAAGACAAAAAACATGGTAAAATGTAACATAATAAGTAAATAATCCTTAAAGTAAGATAAAAACATTTTAAACGATAAATACCTGATAAATCATGATACACTACTATCCCATACGTTAAAGTACATTAGTTGCTTTTAATAGTAAAAAGTATAGGTATCTATATCGGCGATACTGGCCCTGTATTACTTGGTATCGGATCGAACTCAAATTTAGCAGTATCACCCACCTCTACAGCCAAGTACAGTTCGGTTGCTTCTGTATCGGATTTAACTTCCAGAATTCAATGCGAACTTTGCTCCTGCGCACTGCAAGTCGCACCGGTGGAGTCGAATTTAGCGTAAGGACTTGGCTAATAGCTAGAAATTATACACAGCAATTTGAAACATTTACTACGAGTCACAATATCGTCCCAGAGCTTTAAGACCTACAATTCTTCATTAGGTACAGATTTAGCTATAATCTGCAAAAGATTATTTTTAAGTTTACGTTCGTTCCTCCAAGAATTTACACAGTCACCGATAGCTACATTGAAGCTAATGAGGCTACCGCCACTCCAGATGGGGTTGGCTGGAACTAAACCCCATAAAAATGTACTAGTTAGCCGGTTAGCCACTAAAACATTGCTCTAACTCATCTTTCGTTCGTGATTTCCAAGCATTTACACCAAAAATTATACAATCACCCTGGCTTTAAATAGAACAAAGTATTCATATTCAGTTTTTTATTTATTTTACATTCTTTCCTCCAAGTATTCACACAATTACAAGATGATTCATTGGAGCTAATAATGGCTAACCACAAAGTAGATGGTATATCAGCTACTTACCTGTGATAATTTGTTCCTCCATTTGGCCTGGCTCTTTTTTCAAAAACACTTTGGTCCATTTGAGCGTCGAAACTCAAATGATCTAACTAACAGATGTAATAATCTTCTTGTCAGGAGATGGTTGAAAGCAAAAACATTTCCTTGTCCCACTCTTAAAAGGTGCATATACTGCGACCCCTGTACCACAGTATGCCTATTCACGGACAGACTACACAGTATTATGTTCTCCTCCTCGTGTAGTTTCATTCATTCATCAGTGATGTCACTGGAGAATGAACTAAAGATCCTATGGAGGACAGCTAAGGAAGTGCATAAAAGGAGCATTGAAAAGGTGTTTTTTGTAGGATATTGTGGAAGTTACCTGGAAAACAATTGGAGTGTCTCTTTAAATGTACATACTGTTACAAATAACTACACAAATGCTACATTAGTTGAGGAGTGTAAAATTATAAAATATTTCCTAGGTTGGCACTGTCATCTGATAGCCTGGGAGAACCCTGACGGACTTCCGCCAAATTTAGATTTGCTCTGCAAGTCAGTCTGGCCAAGAGCCCATTCAAGCCCATTTCCAATTTTTCCAAATCGAGGCACCAATCACAACCGTTGAGCAGGCTTTATACGACGACGATAGTGCAGCTATATACTGTCGTTGGTTGAAGCAAACAAGTACAACAATGGCTGCTGCAATGGAACATCCGCAATATCACTTGTTTGAATCAGCTATCGCGTCAGTTTTAAGTGATTTGAACGTTTCCTTTTTGTTAAAAACCTAGTCATCTGAACCATCTTTGAAAAAAGTTTCAAAAGTGTTAATAACATATGCACATACACAGCACAGCACTCTTAATTTCATCAACACTGACTATATGTTAGATTGGAACATATATTTTGGTTTGTTTGCATTTCATTTACAGTAAGTATGCATTGGTCGCATGCCTATAAATCTTAAGTGTTTCTCCTTCCATAAAAAGAGAGACATTTTATATAAGTGACAATAGCCATAAAAACATGTTACCTTGGTTTTTGTAAGCACCTGATGGTTGTCTCTGAATCAAGGAGGAGCTACATCTGATATGTTGAACATTTCAGTAAAGATGAAGTCAGCTAGTTGGCACAAAGGTTGAGACGATGATGCCATCTGCCTTGATACTATACGAGGATGCCATCTGTCCTGCTATCATATCTTGTTGGCCAGATGGGTAGCTACGTAACAGTTTTGACATAAGGAATGAAGCAGTTCTGGAAGATAATCTTAAATAGGCCTATTTGTAAGCGGTGTTAATATGAAATAATATATTTACTATGTAGCCAAATATGTAACTATAAAACGTATGTCTTTTATTTTTTGTGAAGATTAAAAAATAATTAACATTGACGGAGTAACTGTTGCCCAGTGAATTAGGGTTAAACTATTTAACATTTTATTAAATACCTCTGTAAAGTAATTTTAACAAATCAGAATTTGCCAGGGGAACAAATCACGCCTTTGAAAATTCCAAAAATTACCAGAGCAGTAGAAATGGAGGCTAACATCCATGTATATATTGTAAACATAAAAGAATATATATATATATATATATACACATACTCAGCAAAAAAAGGAAACAGCTCACTTTCAACTGCTGTCATTTTCAGCAAACTTAATGTGTAAACATTTTAATAAAGATTCAACTTAAACTGGCCATTTCCACAGACATGAAATATATATGTCCTTGAACAAAGGGGGTACGGGTGGGATATGGTTATCCATAGCTTTAGAAATAGTTTCAGGCAATGTATAAAATGTTGTGTTCTTAGTAATAGCAATTTTAGTCAGGGATAATTAAAGATTAGGAATTATATGAACTGTGAAAATAACAATTTGTAACTGTGAAATTAATCTGAAATTGTAAGAAAAACCTGTTGAACTGTTTAATGTTTAATACAATTGTAAGAAATGGTCAAGATGGATAGTTTGGTAAAAGCCTCTACCCTTCTCAGGAATATATTAAGGGATATTTAGCTCATGTTGCAATATGAACGGACAAAAGACAGTAGATGCCTTTTTCCATGTAAACTAATAAAGCTTGTTCAATATTGCAAATCTGTTAATTGTTATGAATATGGAATAATTATTTTTAAGGTGGCTATGATTTTGCCATGACAGGGTCAAAATCAAATCAAAAGTAACAGTCAGTATCTTTTGTGTCCACCAGCTGCAAGTACTGCATTGCATCTGCTCCTCACGGACTGCACCAGATTTGCCAGTTCTTTCTGTGAGATATTACCCCACTCTTTGACCAAGGCACCTGCAAATTCCCAGACATTTCTGGGGGTAATGGCACCTCACACTCCAACAGGTCCCAGATTTGCTCAATGAGATTTAGATCTGGGCTCTTCACTGGCTTTGGCAGAACACTGACGTTCCAGTTTTGCAGGAAATTATGCACACAAACGAGCAAGATGGCTGGTGGCATCATCATTGTGGAAGGTCATGTCAGGATGAGCCTGTAGGAAGGGTACCACATGAGGGAATGGCTTTGGTGTAATGCACAACAGTGAGATTGTCATCAATGACAACAAGCTCAGTCCAATGATGCTGTGACACACCGCCCCAGACCATGATAGACCCTCCACCTCCAAAACATTTCCACTCCAGAGTTACAAACCTCGGATTAACGATCATTCCTTTGACAATAAATGCAAGTCTGACCATCACCTCTGGTGAGACAAAACTGCAACTCATCAGTGAAGAGGTCTTTTTACCAGTCCTGTCTGATCCAGCAAAAGTGGGTTTGTGCCCGTAGGTGATGTTGTTGCCGATGATGTCTAGTGTAGACTTGCGATACAACAGGCCTACAGGCCCTCAGTCCAGCCTCTTTCAGCCTATTTTGGACAGTCTCAGCACTGATGGAGGGTTTGTGCATTCCTGGTGTAACTCGGGCAGTTGCTGTTGCCATCCTGTATCTGTCCCGCAGCTGTGATGTTCGGATGTACCGATCCTGTGCAGGTGTTGTCACACATGCTCTGCCACTGCGAGGACGATCAGCTGTCCTTCCTTAGGCATCCCACAGTACAGACATTGCAATGTATTGCCCTGGCCACATCTGCAGTCCTCATGCCTCCTTGCAGCATGCCTAAGGCATGGTTAAACCCTTGACAATAATGATCGGTAAAGTTATTTGGCTTTTTAAGATTTATCATTAAAATGCATTGAAAATGGTATGTATCTTTTTTCCTGAGTTTATATATAGTGAGCAGAGAATGTTTAGAAAACAAAAAATCCAGCTGCATTACAGCTTCAGCAGACAGATTTGCCTTTTCATCTAAATCGCTCCGGCTTTAAGTACCTTGGAGTGAATGTGACTCGCTCACTCCCAGCTCTCTTCGCAGCTATTTTTCCCCCCTTCTCAGTTAGATGAAGGCTGATTTTTAGAGGTGGGGCAATTTACCTCTTTTTCTTATTGGGAAGATCAACGCTGTAAATATGAAGTTTGCCTAAATTCAACTACCTTTTTCACTGTATTCCTGTGTTTTTACCTTTGTCTTTCTTCAAACAATTAGCCAGGCTGTTACTTCTTTCATCTGGGGTGGAAAGGTACCTGAGGTTAGTAGGTCCCTTCTGCAGAGATGCAAATTTATGGTGGGCTTGCACTTCCTAATTTCCTATATTATTACTGGGCCACCAACCTTCAGAAATCATTATTATGGTTGCATTCTCTAGACCAGTGATTCTCAAACTTCTTCAGCCAAAGGACCACTTTATCTTCCATTTCTTTTCTGAGGAGCACCTAACAGAATCCATGTGTCCAATATCACTGAAATTACTGGGATTTTACACATGAAACAAAAACTAGTACATTACAAAACTAATCAATCTGTGGATTTTGAGATTTCCATGTAAAACTTAAATGTATTACATATACATTTAACGTGAATATTAAAGAGACGAGTGGTGCTGCTTAGTCTGTAGTCTGTTGCACTGTTTTGTTTTCAAACCAACCAGTCTGGAAAACCCAACTTCACAGTTGTATGTAGTTGGGAAGGGCATGAGCACTTTGAGGGCAGATTCTGCAAGCTTTGGATGTTCAGGAGGGAGCTGAGCCCAGAAGTCTGTTAAGGGCTGTTGTTTGAATTACATTTTCAGACCTCCATCTGATGCAATTTCCAAAAGACTATTGCCTTCTTGTATTGAGAGCTTGGTACACTGCTCAATGATGTTGCCAAACGGATTTCTGATCCACTCAAAGTCCACATCTAGCTCTGGAAAGTATTTTCCCAGCTGCATGTGAAGGCCAGTTATATGTTCCTTTATGGCTGTGACGGTGTCGTCACCCAGGGTCCCTTCAGTTTCTAGAAGAATGTCCGCTAGAGTGGGGAAACAGTCAAATTCACAGAGATTTAATTTGGTGCGGGCCCCTTTAATTTTGTCCTGTACAGTGAAGACTGTGACCGCTTTTCCTTGCAGTGCTAAGTTGAGCGTATTGAGCGTGCTGAAAATATCTGCAAGATAGGCTAGTTTTGAAAGCCACATAAATTCATGAATTTGATCATACAGTTCATCAGCTTGTTGCAGAAATAATTTTACTTCATCGCGCAATACAAAGAGACGAGACAGGACCTTGCCACGGGATAACAAGCTCACTTCAGTGTGGAACAGAAGTTTTGTGTGCTCACTTCCCATTTCTTCACACAGGACTTTAAAAAGATGCGAGTTGAGGGCCTTGCCTTTAATTGAGTTGACTATTTTCACTGCCTTGTCCAAAACAGTTTAAAGGCAACATGGCATCGTTTTTTTTTACCGCAAGCAGTTTTCTGTGAATGCAGCAATGAGTTGACATAGCGGATGGAGAAACATTACGCACACGCGTTGCCAGGCCCTTGTGTTTGGCTGTCATCGCAGGGGCACCATCAGTGCAAACTCCAACACAACATTTCCAGTCAATATTATTATGCACAATGAAGGCATTTAGTGCATCGAAGATCGCTTCTCCTGTGGTGTTCGTTGGAAGGGATTTACAGAAGAGAAAATCCTTGTGGATTGAGCGCGCATGTACGTATCTCACAACACACAGAAGATTTGCCTCATTACCAATGTCCGTGAACTCGTCCAGCTGAAGAGAATAGAAGGGACTCTGGTGTAATCGTGTGATCAGCTGCTCTTGGACATTTTCAGACATTGAAGTTAAGCGTCGCTGGACAGTGTCATTGGACAGAGGTACTTTGTGCATGTCATCACTAGCTTCCCTAGCATTACGTTTGCCATAACTTCTGCATCAGGCTTAACTAGAGTCTCTCCAATTGAATGGGGTTTTCCCGCTTTTGCAATGAGTAGAGACGCTTTGTATGATGCCTCAGTAGCCTTTGCATTTTCATCGGGCATAAAAAACTGTGAGGTGTTTTTAATCATGTGTCGCTCAAGCTCATCACGTTTTCTCTCAAAAAATGACATTGGTTTATCTGTACAATCTTTGTGCTTAGACTCAAAGTGACGCTTGAGTTTAGATGGTTTCATTGCTTCATTAGCCAATATTTCATACAACGTGATCTCTCAGAAATCCGTGATACTACCACGGATACTTAACTTCAAACTCCGTGGCAGTTCCACGGAATGGCTGAATATTCCGTGGAACTGCCACGGATCCTTAACTTCTAAATCCGTGGCAGTTTCACGGACTCGCAGCATGACGTAGCAGAGTGTAAATAGCGTATAAACATGCGACTCCCATACCAAAGGTTGCAAGTTTGAATCCAAGCGGACACTTTGCATATATTCTGTTTTCTATACCAACGCGATACAGACGTGTTGCTTTTTTATCATTTTTTTTACTCACTATCACCAGGGTTACAAACAATACATTACGAAATAATACAAGTTACATCGAGTTAGAAGCAAGGTTTCTGAGTGGTTAAGGTTAGGTTAGGGGTATGGGAAAGGCTTACATCGAATTAACAGCAAGGTTTCTGAGTGGTTAAGGTTAGGTTAGGGGTTTGGGAAAGGCTTACATCGAATTAACAGCAAGGTTTCTGAGTGGTTAAAGTTAGGTTAGGGGTTTGGGAAAGGCTTACATCGAATTAACAGCAAGGTCTCACTGTGCGCCAATCGCTGACTTTTCCGTGAAACTGCCACGGAATTTGATCCGTGTCCATCTCACAGAATTTTCGGCCATTCCGTGGAACTGTCACGGATTCTGAGGTTCATATTCCGTGGCAGTCTCACAGATTTCTAGGAGATCAGGCTGATTTCATAACACAAAACACAGTGAGGTCTAGGATCCTCAAGATCCCCAGTCAATGAAAATCCAAACTTTATGTACTCATTGTGATATTTTCGCTTAACTTTCTCACATGGTTTTCCACATTGCGCTAGCTCCGTTGTCTGCGGAAGTGTGCTAGCCAGTGGCCGTGACTCAGTATCTTCGGTACCGGCTTCAGTGGGCCTTTATGCTAATGTAGCTTTGCTGCTTTCAGTGGACGCTTGAGCTTTTCTTTTGACTCCTCTTTGGTTTAGCCACCAATCCATTTTTACGTTATTAAAACAGAATGGCAAGAACTGTTAACTGTCTTAAACAAGTGATGATTTTATAACTGTCTTAAATTGATTTTATAAACACTTGCCAAGGTTAGGTCATCTTTTCGCAAACCACTAGGGGGCGATGGCGGACCACTAGTGGTCCATGGACCACACTTTAAGAATTACTGCACTAGACACACCCTGGTGCTATTTAGAAGGTCTGTCTTGCACCTCTTCATCTTTGCCAGCTTTAATGTATTCCGCTCTCTCAACAACTTCTACTCGTTACACTGGCAACCCAGTAGTACTATCTACACTTAAGATCTGGTACCAGTTTTAACGTCATTTTAAGTTCTCTTTTACATCCATCATGGGTTCCATAGATAATCACATGTTCACTCCATCGGTGGTTGACAACACCTTCTCTCTATGGAAAAGAAAGGGCATTAAAACATTCCATGACCTTTTTGAAAATGGAGTCTTCACAGCTTTCCCAACTTGGCTGCTACATATGCCTTGCCTCCATCACACTTTTTTCGGTATCTGCATATGATGCATTTCATTTCATCTGAATTTTCATGTTTTCCTTCTCTTCCCAGCCATGGGACGAGCTACTGACTCTCTTACCTCAACAGAGCTCACTGATTTCTCAGGTCTATTCATTGATTATTTCCTTTGACAAAAACTCCACCAAAAGTGCACCAAACTGAGCAATTATTAGAATTACATATTTCATATCTCATCCGAGGCACATAAAATCAATTTGACTCCATGCCCAATGATTGCAGTGTTTGGACTCCCAGGGGATCCTCTCTCGTTAAGCCACAAAAATGCTGATATCATTGCTTTTATCTCAATACTAGCCCGCCGCAGAATCTTGCTGCAGTGGAAATCTTGTCAGCCCTCCTTTGGCTAAGTGATGTTATGTGTTTTCTACAATTTGAGAAAGTTAAGTATACCGTGAGGGGATCATACTCTAAATTCTCAGAGAAATGGCAGAGTTTCATCTCATATTTTAATAGTTACGAATACTTCACTCAGATCTGCCATAATCCATTCTATTCTATGTCACCAGCTATTCAAGTCTAGTTTATTATTATTGAATGTATGCATTTGTACGTATGTTTGGGTATTGTATGTTTGGTTGTTCAATGTGGATTTTGGGGGTGGGATGTGTAGTGGGTGGGGTGCAGTGTTCGAGACTGTTTTGGGTCCAGCTGGACACTTGTGGGGTGGGATTGTGAGGATGTGTTCTGTGTATGTACATATACATGTATGTTGTACGGTTCTTTTCATTTGTTTTAAAATATCGATAAATAAATATATTAATAAAGAAAACAAAATAATAAATAAGTAAAATTTATTAAGAAATAATGCAACAAGCAAGCTATCGTGAGTTCGGTTGGGCTCCCGTTTTCCTTTTTTGTAGGAGGGCACCATTTCTCTGTATTGGTGAGTGAGTGAACAGACAAATTAGCCATGTTAACTGATTTGGCAGTGTTCAGCTCCACTAGCTAAACAAATTGTAAAATGTCTACAAATATATGTTATTGTTCAAAATACCATTGTTTTCTGTTGTTTAATAGAATGTTTATTTTGGTTGTATATGTATGTTAGTTAGAATTTAATTGTTAAGCCACTATTTTATGCTGGTTAACACAATTTGAATATTATTTACCTTGAGGAAAATCGTCTATTCAATTTCATGTAATGTTTTGTCATTTACAGTATGTACAGTATAATTAAGATATTGTTTTAATGTTGAAAACAAAAAATAGATTATGACAAAAAGACCTGTATATTGCTATTATCTAGTATATTATTATTATTTAGTGTAGTTCTACAACAAAATATGTTTTTGTAAATAACAGGTCAGCTATTGTAGAGATTCCGATCCTTTTGGAAGCAACTGAATTGGAAAATTTCAGTTGCTGTTTCTATTCCTGGAGAGTCCAAAGCTTGATCTGTTTGGAAATTGCAGGCAGAAGACAAAAGACTCATAAGCCTTAAGACATCCAAACTGAACTGATCCTACAGAGCCCTGTGATGTGGTAGGACTGTATTATCATTACAGAACACAGTCACACAGAAAGCAGTCACACAAATTTAAAGTGTCTACCTAGAAAAGACAGACTAAACAAATATGTGTTTATCTTTACAAGGCTCATTTTTTATTTATTTACTTTCTGCAATGATTGTACCTATTCTACGCTCATAATAATAATAATAATAATAATAATAATAATAATAATAATAATAATATTGTTTTACTAAAGCCATTTAGTTCTCAATTACCATTTATGTTTGTTTCTGTCAACTCATCTGTGGTCTCTACTCTTGAAATCCTATAAACCTAGGGTACTGTAAGTGTATTTATCATTACAAGTGGGTTACATAATCATTGGTTTTATATGCTTCAATCGCTGTGCATAAAAATGTTTTATCATCAGTTTTTATTTTCACACCCCAAATACTACAATGACCAGGAAGGAGCATTTGCTTTACTGATGCCACAAAACTGACCATGTGTTTGTTGTTGATTTGCTTCTGTAACTGTGCCAGGAACCTTCTTAGGCTATTGCATATGTGCTAAATGTGCCTGGCACCTTACATTTGAAGTTTGCCTTGAATTTGTTTTCCCCCTCCCAATTGTTTTTCCCCACAAACCCTGCTACATCAACAGCTCCGCAAAATCCCCTGCAACATGCGAGATTGGTGAACGGTACTCTATACCGCGTTCCAAATTATTATGCAAACTATATTTTCGATCGAACACATCTTAACAGGGTAAGTTATATGTTAACATAGGACCCCTTCTTTGATATCACTTTCACAATTGTTGCATCCTTTGAACTTGTGAGTTCATGCAGAGTTTCTGCTTAAATTTCTTTGCAGGATGTCAGAATAGCCTCCCAGAGCTACTGTTTTGAAGCAAACTTCCACCCTCTTATATCAAAGGTTCTCAATAGGGTTGAGGTCAGGGGAGGCCACACCATGAGTTTCTTTCCTTTTATACCCATAGCAGCCAATGACACAGAGGTATTCTTTGCAGCATGAGATTATGATATTGCTACAGAAGGCACCGTTGTTCTTTTTGTACCATGGAAGAAATTGGTCAGTCAGAAACTCTAAATACTTTGCTGAGGTCATTTTCACACCGTCAGGGACCCTAAAGGGCCTACCAGATCTCCCCCCCCTAAAAAGGCCTACCAGCTCTTGCCCCATGATTCCAGCCCAAAACATGACACCTCCTCTTTGACATCGCAGCCTTATTGGGACATGGTGGCCATCCACCCACCATCCAATACTCCATCCACCTGGAACATCCAGGGTGGCATGGCACTCCTCAGTAAACAAGACTGTTTGAAAATTAGTCTTCATGTATTTCTGGGCCCACTTCAACCGTTCTGGAGTGCGTTTCCCGAAAGCATCGTTAGCCAACTATGGTCGCAAGTTCCGTCATTACTAACATAGTCCAACGATTTGGTGTTTCCCGAAACCATAGTTCAAACGAACATTCGCAAACTGCATCGCAGACTTGTGTGGTTAGAACGACAGCTCCTGACCTGTGGTTAGAAGCATCGTTCCTTGTTAGTTTGTTGT
>JACXGM010025524.1:0-15266 GCA_016801145.1 Umbra pygmaea | reverse complement strand
TTTTAACCCTGACATTATGGGCCTCCTGATGCAGCTCTGTTTTAACCCTGAAATTATGGGCCTCCTGATGCAGCTATGTCTAAAGTCTTCTGTTATGTGCCTCCAGCACCGTGCAGTTCAGTTCTCTGCATGGTGCATCTGTTATAGGCCTCTCTGTGCAGATCTCCAGGGAGATTTACTGACCCCCCTGCAACAAATATGATTAGTTTCCACTATGCCCTGACTCCAGGCACTGCATCCACAGTACACAGGTTCTTTGCTTATTATTGGGATGCAGATCTCTTGGAATTCATCCATAAATAGGTTGAGGTAGTGAGAGAGGGAGAATTGAGGGAGATAAAGTGTGTGTGTGTGTGTGTTGGGGGGTGAGAGAGAGCTTGGGCGGGGGAGAGAGAGGCGGGGTGAGGTCTTTTTCTAAATGTCAAGGATAACTTGTCCAGTTGTGACATGTTGACATTTCCTGTTTGACCTGTCCAGCTTCTTGGCCAGATATCTATTGGAGTGGAATAGATGCAACTCAACAAGCCTCATAAATAGCTGTTATAAACCTTTCCATCTTAACCAAGACACCCACTACTGTAGACATGTGGTTCGCTACACGGGGACAATTTAATCTGTTACGTTTATATGCATAGAAATGGAGTTAAATAGATTAGACTCCTGTTTCAGTTATCAAATCTAACTGGCAAAAACCAGGTAAAAACAATGTCACAGGGATTCCAGCTGTTATGTTCTTGTTAACACACATTCCCTCAGGTTCAATACGTGTAACATGAGCATTTGTCTCTAAGTTATCGGTGCTGTAGTTTCCATGGTGCCTTGAGGCAATTTAGACGAATACGATCTGTGCATATGTCATGCAGAATTGTGTTAAATGGCTGTTTTGTGCGTGTAATAAAATGTCAAGAGATGTGCATTTGTCCTATTAGTTAGATGCTAACCTAATTATAAAACATGGAGAATAATTAATCAGATGCAGAGAGAGCTGAGCTTAGGACGCATAGCCTAAAGATACGTTATCTTAATCTACAGCCAATTTCATACAGCGGGAAAATAATCCTTCAGCAGAAGGTGAATTGTTATGCGGATAATATGCATTTTTCAATGTAGCAAATTCTATTTGGAATCAGTTACATTTGAGATCGGAAAGCTTTTTGAATGAATAATTTTGGCTGTTTAATGCTTTATCGACAGACAAACCAGGAAGCAGGAGTTAGACCGTTATGCGTAGAATTTGGAGATGGAGGTTCATACCAATTGAAGCCATTTTATCTGTGTTTAATATGCTACATGCTTGCTTTTCCTGATATGTAGAAAGAATAGTGCTATAACACAATGATCGAAAAATGATGTGGCATCTGTATGCAGAGTTGATATTTTCTCCAGCATGTTAGTATTGTAGGCAGAGTTTATAATTTATTTAGCATGTTGTTATGTTGAACATTATTACATAACTTTACAGCATCCTACTGTACGTGTTTTTGCTGTGCCACTGAGAAACGATGCAGAATTCTGAACACAGCAAGATGAAAGGAAAGCATATTTCACAAGATAAAACATTAATAATAATGGCATAAATATAGGGTATTACACTAGCAATATTAACACCTATTACATATGGTGAATGTAGGCTAAACGCCTACATTCACCATATGTAATAGGTGTTAATATTGCTTGTGTAATACCCTATATTTATGGCATTAATGTTATTCTGGTTTATTAACATCCCCTCAGAAGGAAAGCACTTGCTCAGGTGATACATAATAAAATATTTGCGTATTGAATTATTATGCTGAGAAGTCATACAATTAAGTAAATCAATCAAATCAAATTTATAAAGGTATCCTATTATTAAATTAGGTCACACAAATAGATCTATTCAATAAGTTCTTCCTTGACATACAGGCTAAACATTCATCTTTAACTGTAAAAGCTCCAACAGTATATTTTCCCAAAAAATATAAATATTTTATTTTATTTTTTATATGCACTTTTTTATCCTTTTTTTGTCCTTCTGATATACTGTGTCATACAACATAAAAAAGGACTGAGCCAAGCTGCCATAAAAAACAACAGCTATTGAACATGATTTCAGTGCTCATATAAAATAATTAAAATGTGTTAATCTTTCATAATACACTGGAAAATGGGGTAAAAATGTGTTTGTTGTGCAAGCACATACAGTAGTTTGGCACAATTGGTGCATGTTAGGCTTCCATCAACATCTCTATACAATGTCTTGTGTTTAATCTTGTAAATGCAATTGTATCTAGGTTTCACCCACAGTTTCTTTCATAACAACCTGTCAGGTCTTTACAAAAGCTCCCTACATAAGACCCTGTCAGGACTTTACCAGAGTTTCTTTCACATAGAAATGATAAGGGATGAAAGAGAGAAGGGATGAAAGAGAGAAGGGATGAGAGAGAGAAGGGATGTGTGAGAGAAATTATGAGAGAAGGGATGAGAGCAAACGGATAAGAGACAATTGATGAGAGGAGGGATGAGAAAAAAGTGATGAGCGAGAAGAGATGAGAGTGAGCATGAGCAAAAGAAAGAAAGGAAGATAAAGAGTATCTGTTTTAGTGGGAAATTGGATAGAAGGTTGAGGGACGAATGAAGGAATAGTAGGGGCAAGACAGGAATTACCAATGAAAACTGACAAGATGTAATCTATCCAGGAGGATAAAGTCTGGTTTATGGAGCCAGTCCCAGAAGGTCAGAGGTCAGACTGGACATGCCCCTCATCGTGTTGTCCCAGAGAGGTTTCCAGCTTCCTAGTAAATAATGCTCTGAGCTTACTGTGAAACCATTTTCTCTTTGAAACAGTGCTTCATTGTGTGAGTGTGTACGTCAAGCATTTGTCGCAGGACAGGAAGTCAGTAATTACAGTATGTAAAACATTGAGACCACAAAGCAGCAAGAATAGTTTCTATTCAAAGAGGGCGCTAAGTAGGAGATTGGTCACCATTTTGGAATAAGCCATATAAAATTGTTTACTTTCTCCTATCAGAAGTGTACTTGGGGGCCTTTTAGAAAGTCAGCTGTTCAGATCAGTAAGTTTTGCATGTCAGATCATTATTAGAAGTCTGCTGTATATTTATGGGAATAATTAAAACCAGTTTGCTCCATGAACCAACCCAAAAATCCTTTTTTCTGGCCCCTATTGTGTGAAAATGTTTATACTGTAGATTCAACAGCAAATTAAACATTTGACAGTACATTACAAAATGGGTTTAAGCTGATATGTAATATTATTATTTTTTTTTCATTAGTAATAATAGTAATAATAATATTTTAATATGAAGGAAATATGGTTTGAATGGAAGTTTGTTGGGCAATAATTGAGTATAATAATGTATCGTCTATGTATATAACCATTGAGGATGTTTGTTCCTCCCTATTCTAATTTACTACATGGTCCTATCTGACACAGTCTTATAACTTAGAGACAGTTTGGGATTTGTGTGTTCAATTCCCAAATGGGGCCAGAACAGGTGAAAGAAAGTCCACATCTGCTCACTCAATTCACTCTGAGTAAGAGCGTCTGCTAAATTAATTAAAAGTTGCCGAGTTGCATAATGCAAAGGCTTGTTTTTTTTCTAAAATAGCTTAGCACGTTCAGAATGGAAACCTGAGTAGATATGGGTCATCTATTCGGATGATTGATTTTAATATTAGACTAGTCACTTGGTAACTACACAGAGTATTTAAACGTCATTATGCTCACCATTCGTAGCGTCACTTCTGCTGCAGAGCGATAATGCTGTCGGTTTGGTTGTGTACATGGTGCAATCTGTAGCCTTTTTACTACTGTGATGTTGGGTGGTGTCCATGACAGGTTTCCCTTTTCCTGAGCTTGAACAATTTTGCCTTGTTGCCGTGCTCTGGTCGGGTGATGTATTGTGTTGGTTCCATGCCTAGTTTGTCTGTGCAGATCACTACTGCAATTGAATTTTTCCGGGCGGGTGTTGCGTGGTACTTCCGGGTCTTGAATCTTCATAACAGTAGTTCGCGAATTCTCTGGAGTTTCACCTATTGTTCCTGTGTTTGTTCCTGTGGGTTTTGCTATGTAAACTTGTGTTTTTGCACATTCATTAATGGTTGGTGGTTGACCTTATGTTTTCCTGTTTTTCGGTCATTCCATAAGGGGTTTACAGCTGTCTTTTCTGCATGTGGTGTGAGAATTGTCGTGTGGTGTATCGGATTGTGTAGGGATATGCTTTGAGTTGATGGATAAGTGATTTTATGATTTCTGTTTTCGGTTGTTGCATGGTTTATCGACAGGAATCGTTACCAGAAATCTAAAAAAGTTCCTTTTTTAGATTTCTGTTGATTGGTGTTTTGGTGGGTGTTTAATTGTTGTTACATAGTCTAAAGGGATTTTGTATGCCTTTTTATGTTGTGCTAATTGATTTCATGATGTTATGTTTTCAGTGATAGGTTGCATGTCTGGAGGTTCATGTTCACTAACTTGTGTCTGCAGGGGTAGGTACGAATGTAGGCTGATGTTATTAGTGTCACAGCCTGTAGGTTTGTGTGGTTTTTCTTCCATTTCTGGTGTGGGTGGTACTGATGTCATCATATTTATGCCTCTAGAACGGAAGTTGTGTGGGACGCTGTATGGACGATGTAGGTGGACGCTTTTGTGTTCCTTTGCTGCGGTGTACGGTATTGTCTCTTACTTTTTAACCTAACAAGTATCCGGGTCTCAGGTGACTGCAGCATATGCATACTTTTAAAGGGTCTGACCCGTGTCTATGTCATCGTGCAGGTGGATACGGTTGGCACGCTGCTACTATGGGAAATGTTCTTGGTGCTTGCATTTCCATATTGTCGGGATGTTGTTAGTGTTATGCTTGGGTATAGTTGGCTGGGCGGTATATCGGCATGGACAGGGTTAGTCTGACATCTGAGCTGGCGTCGGGTATCGTTGCTCGTGCTGGTGTGTTTGGTGTGCCACAGGTCTGGTATGTCCTTAGCCGACGGTGTGACTGGTGGTGATGGTGGTGGTTTTCGTGTGTGGCAGTAGGGGCAGTGGCTCCCTTGTGGTAACATTTTCCGATTGCAGAAGTTCTTATTCGTTCTGCTTTTTGTATTTAGCTGGACTGTTTGCTGTGGTTTGGCTGTATTTTGTTGTATAGGCATTGTTAACCGTTCGCCTCTGATTTTGGATTCTTTCATGGGATGTGTGCTATTTCGCAGCGTGGCATGTATTCACTCAGCCAGATGATAGTCTCGCGGTAGGGCTTGGTCTTTCTGGTGGTTGGTTTTCTGTCCTGGTGTGTTGGAGTTCGCTTGTTCTATTACGGACGATGTATCGTTGCGATTGTGGTTGGTGCCTATAGTATCATTTTTCTTTGAGGAGGTTCTTTTAGGGTGCTGCACGGTTCATTCGGACTGTTTTGGTTAGCATGGTTGGGTTGTTAACGTCACATTCGTTGATTTTGCCTTCCCGTGTCGGGTGGCTTAGTGGGAGACAGTATTTGTGGTTGGACGGTTGCGGGTCGCTTTCCATCTGGCTAAATGTAGTTGTGTCCTTGTGCAGGGTATTTTTCCTTTGTTGCTTGGGCGAATGTCCCTGTCTTTACTTCAAGCCAAATTTGCTGTTGGTTGCTCTGGATATATGCAACCACTTAATGATTGTGGATGTTTTTGAACTAACAGACGATAACTAAATTATGTTGATTTAATGACATTGCTGTTCTTTTCTCTGTCGAGAGGTATGTGTTTTCTGTGACCGCTGGTCGGTGCTTTGCTTGTGTTGTTGAATAGTGGTTGTTTGTCATGTTGTGGTTGTCAAGTGTTGTCTTCCTCACTGTCATGCGCATCCCTGCACCTGCTCCCCCACACCGATCTCCAGTCTCCTGAATACTAGGACTTTATGTTGTGCTAGTTCAGTATTGTCTTATTTGCCCTTTCATTATATGTTTGCTTTGTCTAGTGCCTCCATACGAGGCTTCTACCTATTCTCTATGGAGCTCGTTACGCACACCCATGCGCCTTTACTCAGCTGTATTCCATTGTAATTAGTAGGATATGTAAGCCTTGAGAGAACCATGTACACAATGTCGATTATTGCTCCACGGTACAGGAGTGTGCTGTCTCTACTATTGTTGCTGTACTAGCTTATTCTTAAAGGAAGTAAACTATTATTTTGTTACACCTGCACTTGTCTCCGTTTCTCTATTTGACTGTGACACTCACGTTTCCTGGATTGTCAGTGACTGGTCTTGATGGTTGTCTATTTTTCTATCTTTTTGCTCTTTCTACTGGTTTTCGGGATTTCCGAGGGATTCCAGCACATTTCCTAATTTAGTGCTGTACTTCTGTGGTTCAGAGTTTATGTTGTAGTCCTTGTAGTCCTCGTGTTAGCATGTCTCACTGGGGATATCGATGGTCGAAGAAACTATTACTGTGATTAGAGTTGCAGTTCATCTAAGATAACAAACGCTGATTGTTCCCTTCATCAACATTTGGTTCGACTAACGTGGTATTAGTTTCATGATAATTTATTAGCTAAGGAACGCATATTTCTGGTTGACCAATTACACATATCCTTCATTTGGTTGCAGGTATGATGTCCCAGTAGTGAGAAGGGTATGCAGTTATGTGTACGGTTATTATTATTTCACCAGCGGTGGGCTTGATACAGTCAAAACGATTCAACTCGGTTTGGACTGTATCAACCACATCCAGGATCTCACGTTTACAGTTCTGAGAATCGTTGGAGGTAGGTAACATTGGTGTTGAGATGTTCTACCACAAACATCATTAGTAATGGTATTCCTGTTGTGCTTTTTTGTCTTGATAATAATTTTCCTTTGAAATCCATGATCCCTACCGGCAGTGTCAACCACGCTGCTGGTGATCCTCTATTCATCATTGATGTGACTCTCTATGCGTCTGCGACAATTATGCATTCGATGTGGACTTCCCCCAGATATGTATGCCTCATTCCTTTCGCATTTGAGCGGCAATGACTGCTTCGAGATCTGTTTCGGAGTCGACCCCAAAGGCTATGGGAAGATGATCTTCAGGTGCTTATGAGTGTTATGTCAGACTGTATATAAGGACATTTTGGAAGCACAAAGCTTCATGAGTGCATACATTTTATTGCTTGATCAGTCGTGGAATATGATACGTGTTAATGAACTAATAATTTTGGGTAGTTGTTAGGGTTTAGCGTACCAAGTGTTCGAGAGTAAGATGTTTCGTACTTTGGTTTTGGCACCAAGTCATGATTTCTCTTGCAATAAGATGTTTCGTTTTGACGTGTAGGCTAGAGGTTGCATGCGAATTCATGCCTTGGGCTGGGGGCATCTTTAGGGTCATACCTTTAGGGTATAGGCCATGATGCTTGTAGGCGTTGTTCATGTACAGTATGGACGGTCATCAGTCTCTACTCGCTGTTACATGGGGATGCATGCTTGGTTGGGGTTCTGTTTAGGGAGCTGGGCTCATGGTGTGGATGGTGTGCTATGCATTATTTGGTGTGCTATGCATTACTGGTACTGTGTACCACGCCCTTCGATCAGGATTATGTTACTTATAAACTGCCGAGTCAGGTTTTGAATAGAAGTAATGTATGTATACTTTCTTATTCTGTAATGTGGTTGCCCTAATGTACAGAACCATTTGCCAAAGTATCGCGACAGATTGAGTATTAGGGTGTGTTATGTTACTTTATATATTTATTAAAATTGGTCATCTCAAACGTGACATTTTCTTTCTGAACCACCTTCCTTATCTAGCACTATATTGGATCACTCCAATATGGTATCACAATACCAGATTAATCAGTGATCTAGGCATGGCCAGGGGCAGTCATGGTTGTTGTGTACATTTACAACCTGTTCCCGATGTGTCTTTGTTCCAGGTCTGGGTATATCGTGAATGGGCGTGGCTGGTTATGGAATTTTTATTAAGCTGTCTGCATAACGAATGCGTTATCCCAGGTTTGGTGCGGGGAAAAAGGAGATCCATTGTTCTGGATTGTAGGTTGTGCATTTCTTTTCGGTAACCCAGGATAACCCACAATGTCAGGTATCGTCAAGTCATTCATTCCTTCATATCAGACAATTACATCTTGCCTGTGCAGGAAGCATTTTTTTAATTACCATGGTGAGGTTGGTCAAATCATGTTTTTTCTTGTTATACATATACATACAGTAATTTCACATCCAAAATGCGCTAAAACCACCAAAAAAATGTATAAATCTCAAATCAACCAATTCTATCATAACACCAGCAACAGTTGTCACCCAACAAGCACACTTTGTCACTCATTAAACAAAAACCCAAGTAGAGAACAGGTTATTTTTTTACAAAACAAGAATGACTCCTTTCCACTAATTAGAATTAATTGCATTATATTTTACAGGAATGAATCAGACATGATGCAATATGCTTCAATATGTTGTATGTCACTTTTTGGTATTGAGTGATTCCAAAATACAATAATTTATATAGTGTGTATAGGCTACAACATCTACTGATACAGAAACAGTAGCAATGCTAGTTAACCTGTGGCCAAATGCAGAAGACAGGGTTACCATCCACATCACATCTCATGTCATCTTGGGCAATACACCTCAATTATATTCTGATCAATTATAGTAGCCCTCATCTCATCTGAGCCAACAGCTCTTTATCTTCCTCTCAGTCTACTTCCACCACTATTCTTCCTCTGTCAGCCACTTCGCTATCTCTAATAAACAAAATTATTACTAAGTAAGATGTCTACTTTGTATAGATGGTAATACATTTTAAAGACTAACAAAAATAATAGACTAAATTATAATGATATGGGTATGAGTGAGGGCTGAGTTCGCTAATATAGAAGTTATTAAGAAGTAATTTTCGTCTGGCACCTCGTCTTCTGCATCGTTGTTGTTGTGCACACTCAGGGGAACAGACTTCTGAAAAACACTGTTGGAGGAAAATTCATCCTGCAAAGGGAGTAAACATTCATGAATTCACACATTGGCAAAGAGGTTGGTGCAGTTGGAAATTTGAGAAACATTATTAACGTCTTCGGTGTTGAAAAATACTGGGAACAGCGTAGCAAGCTCTTCCATCAGGATTATGTTATAATGGTACAGAACCATTCACCAAAGTTCTGCCAATAATCGAGTCATAAGGTGTTTTATTTTACATTATATATATTTATTAAATTTGTTCATCTCAATCGTGGGATTTTCTTTCTGAACCATATTTATAAGTCATGCAATAACACATTGATTTGGAAATGCTGTTCAATACTCTGTTATTTAAATTTGTGACATTCCCTCTATGGTTTTAAATGTAATAAAAAATTGCTTGAATATCGTATTTTTACCATGAATATCGTATTTTTACCATGAATATCGTATTTTTACCATGGCCTAAATCTGCTTCAGGTGAATTTGAGGAACAAACCTTTTGCACTCTTTAAGGATAACAACCTACAGATCCATGTAAAAATGACTACCATCTGCAATATTTAATATAGAAACATACTTCAGATGGAAAATGTAATGTTCATCTGAGAAAATTAGACATATAGTGTGAGTGAGAGAAAAAAACTGTTGAAATGGTTTTATTTAACGACTCGTTCAAGCTCAATCACATTTGATCTCTTTATAACTGCTTTCATTTTCTCCCCATTCCTGCCTTTATAGTGGTTTGCTAAAGGGCTTTGAGAGCTTTATAATAACTGTTTAAAAAACCTCACAGTGCTCTATTTAACGAGTTGTACAGTACTCTGCTTAACAGTGCTCTGTTCATAGAGCATGTAGTGATCTGCAAAAGGGCTTCAAAGTGCTCTGTTTAAAGAGTTTACATACTCTGTTTAAAGTGATGCACAGTGGTTTGTTTAAAAAGGACTTGCAGCATTCAATTTAATGGAACTTGTAGTGCTCTGTTTAAAGATACTTAGAGTGCCCTGTTTAAAGGGACTTACAGATTTAAAGAAACTGGTAGTGCTCTGTTTAAAGATACTTAGAGTGCCCTGTTTAAAGGGACTTACAGATTTAAAGAAACTGGTAGTGCTCTGTTTGCACAGTAGCTGGAGAAACATCCACACACCCAAACACATTTTCTTTCATGTCAAAATATAAACAGAGGCATGCAACAGTAGTTCTCATTCACACCCCCTCCGACAGACAGACAGACAGACAGACAGACAGACAGACAGACAGACAGACAGACAGAGACACACACACAGACACATACACCCAATGATAGAGCACAAGAGGACAGGTAAGCAGAGAGATTTGCCTGAATACCATATTGTGTTCCCTCCTCCATCGATGCCAATTGATGAGGAAACCTTTTCTAGGTTTCAGCTCCGAGTCGGGATGTCATGTTTTGTGACCAGAGTTAAAAATTTCATTTGATTTCATGTGATGTAAGTAGACCAGTTCATTAGATTGAGAAAAGAAGAAAGAGAGGGCCGACCACAGTGGAACAGGGGGAGGATGCAGGGAAGACAATAGGAGGGGAGAGGGAGAAGAGAGGAGTAGGGGGTAACTGAGGGCAGGGTAGGGGGTAACTGAGGGCAGGGGGAGGAGGTGGCAAGGTGGAGGAAGGCTGAACCTCAAGTTTTAATGAACTTTGTCTCTCTTACACACATTTCTTTGTTTATCCTTGTAAAAAATCCAAACATTTATTTCCCCTATCCCTAAACCTTGAACGTTTTCTGTTTTTTTAAATGAACACTTTCCTTAATAACCCTACCTTTATGGCTAAACCTAACCTAGTCCTGAATTTAAACCCAATTCATTATGCCTAAAACGTTGGGTCCCCACATTTACACTTATAGTATAGTTTCCTGACGACACAAAGGCCTGATCCCCATCAGCGAGGAGAAAGGGATGTGGTCACAGATCTATCATTGAGGTGCAACGCTGGCAAAAACCGTGATAGAGAAGGATCATATAGATAACAATTCATTTTAAGACAATAGATGTGGAATACAACTAATTAAAGTATTCATAAAGAGGAAGGTTTTCAGACATGTTGGGTAGATGGGTAGAGACTCTGCTTTTCTAGCCTCCAGTGGAAGCTGGTTCCACCATTGAGGAGCCAGGACGGAGAAGAGATGTGTCTGCTTCGATTAGGATTCAAGATACAAAATTCAAGAAGGTTTATTTTAACAAGTTATGCAGTAACAAGTTATGCAGTGACGATGAATACAAAATATAAAAAATTCCACTTATAATTATTATAAAGCAGTAAAATTAAAATCAGTATAAATTTAAATAACAATAAAAAACATTGTCTAGTGTTGCTATAAACAGTGTTTAGGAGTTAAGTAACCTTACTGTCTCTGGGAAGAAGCTGTTCTTTAACCTGTTGTTCCTGGACTGGATGCTTCGGAACCTTCTGCCTGACAGCCGCATGGTAAACAGGCCATGGCATGGGTGGCTGAGATCAGTAATGATCCGCTTAGCTCTCTTCCCTACATTTCTCTGTGTAGAGATCCTGCATGGATGGCAGGTCAGTCCTCGTGATGCGCTCAGCTGTTTTAATTGCCCTCTGTACTGCCTTGCGGTTGAAGGCGGTGCAGCTGCCGTACCAGGCAGTGACAAAGAGAGGATACTCTCAATGTTACATCTGTACAATGAGTCCATGCCAAATCTCCTCAGCCGGTAGAGGAAGAAGAGCAGTTTCCTGGCCTCCTTCATCACAATATTGGAATGGATAGACCAGGTGAGGTCATCACTGATGTTGACCCCAAGGAACTTGATGTTGTGAACTCTCTCCACTGTCAGAGGTGGCAGGTAACGAAGTACAACGACTATCTTACTGTAATTAAGTAGTTTTTCCAAGGGTCCGTACTTTACTTAAGTATTTATTTTATGTACAACTTTTAACTTTTATTCCCTACATTTTGAAGGAAGAATCTGTACTTTTTACTCCCTACATTTTCAAAACTGACTCGTTACTTACTCTGTCCAGTCCACTGTTTCCTGCGCAGAATTACTATTAAATCTTAAATAATAGTTGATCTGAAAATAAAAAAATCATGCATAAGCCATCTTCTGTTAACATGTTTGTTAGCGTAGTAACACCCCGAAAGCACAAGGTGTGTGGAAAGTATGGGAGAGTGACGGCTTTCCCCATACTAGCCATTCACCAAGGACGGCTGTACATACTACGAGGCCCCTGCATCACCTGTCTTTGGAGGCCCCCCGCAAGACGAACAACATTCGGTTGTTGTTTGAGGGCTATATATCTCACAAACCATACATGCCAGTAACTAATGCCCGGTATCGTTGGAAAGATGAGGTTCTGCTGCAAATTATGAGCGTAGGATTGTCACAGTGTCAGTTCATTACAGCCCGAGATATCATGCCTCAAATGTGGGTCATTTTCAGCTACTTTATTTTCTAAAAACATTACAGACAGGAAGTATAAAATTAAAATGACAAAATAACATCTCTGCAAAGATGCAAGACATCACCCTGCACCAAAACAGTTTTCTTTTGTAAAAACAGGGGAAATAGTACAAAAATATGTACATTGTGTTTTTTTCACCAATTTGCATGTCCCCCTAACATTGCACACTGTTTCCCAAAACCTGGGCACATGCCAATATGGATATCACAGGACAATTCTTCAAGGTTGACATGCATTATAAAAAAATTAACTAAACATTAAATATACATTTTAGTATATATTTTGGCCCTATATGACAACATGCATAAAAAGCAATATCTCAATAATGGATTTTATTTATTCATCTTGTAGACAAGGGTCTTCTGAACCCAAACCTTGACAGCACTTTACTGTAAGACAAAGTATGACCATTTCAGAGGCCAAAATATCAGCATAGTGCCTGGTGGACTTAAACCCCCTTAGTTCTAGTGGGGTTAAGGTTGAAGTACATAAAAAGTCAAGCTTACTATCTGTAGATGCTTTACAGGTACAATACGTATACTATAACAGACTATCAAAAAATGTATGTAATGATTGCTAAGGTTAAAGATAGGATTAGGTTTAGAATAAGGGTTACGGTAAGGTTTAGGGAAAATGTTATAATCAGGGTTAGGATAATGTTTGAAAATAATGTTTAATAATAATAAAGTTGGAGTAACTGGTTGTAGATAATTAATTGAAATGCTACAGATACCATAGTCTGTATATAGTCTGTAAAGCATCTAAAGATGGACTTATGTGTTACCAAAATAATCTAAATAATTTGATTACTCACACAGGGTTTACAATTGCTGAATGGTGTAAATAATATGCAGGTCTGGAAAGAATTAAGAAACCACTGAAAAATTATCAGTGCCTTTGGTTTTATATTCATAGGTATGTGCTTGGGTAAAAACATTTTTTATTCCATAAACTACTGACAACAAAACAATATCTTTGAGGGCATTTATTTGCAGAAAATGAGAACTGGTCAAAATAACAAAAAGATGAAATGTTGTCAGATCTTGAATAATTCAAAGAAAATATGTTTATATACATTTTTTACAACAATGAAATTCTAATGTGTTGAAATGTTTGGTGGACTACTTGGGAATTATCGAACAAGCTGAGAGGTGTTTTAGTGACTGTCAAATCGCAAACATTACCGCCACAATGATTTCTGTCTGTTTAGGGGTCTGGAGTGTTCTTCGGAGCAGTTTAAACGTTAAAGCATTTGAAAAATATAACCATTGAAGAAACTTATTTTTTATAATTTCCAATTTAGTTTTCAGAATAAAGTTTATTAAATATAATTATTTTCAACAAAAGGCACTGTATTAAGGTTGCAGGGAAAATAATATAAACTGAAAGAATAAACACTAATGTATTACTTTTAATTCTTGTTTGAGGTGCAGATTTTTCTCATGAGTATACCATTGTCAGATGAATGCATGAATTTTAGGGGAATACTTTGGTAATTTTAAGTAAATTTAAGAGTGTGTACTTTTGTTCTTCAACTTGAGTAAAAAAAATGAATTGGTACTTCAACTTCTACTGGAGTACTTTTTTAGGTAACTAATTTTACTTCTACTCGAGTATGGAGTTTGTGTACTTCTGCCACATCTGCTGTCAACCCATTGATAGTGGTGTGGTTTCCTCATCGCTGCTTCCTGTAGTCCACAATAAAAAAACTTATTTTTTTCTGACGTTGAGCTGAAGGTTGTTGTCCTGACACCACAGATACAGTGATCTTATCTCTTCTCTGTAGGCTGACTCGTCATTACCAGAGATCAAGCCTATAACGGTGGTGTCGTCAGCAAACTTTACGATGGTATTGGAGGTCTGTGTTGACACACAGTCGTGGGTGAAAAGAGAGTACAGGAGCGGGCTCAGTACACAGACCTGGGGGGAAACAGTTCTGATGGTCAGGGGGGTAAGTGATGTTTCCCATCCGCACCACCTGGGGTCTGCCTGTCAGGAAGTTCAGGATCCATACGCACATGGTGCGGTCCAGACCCAATTCCCTTAGTTTAATCGCAAGCTTGAGGGGCACAATAGTGTTGAATACTGAGCTGTAGTCTATAAACAGCATTCTCACATATGTGTTCTTTCTGTCTAGGTGAGAGAGTGCAGAGTGGAGGGACACACCATTTGTTTTTTGGGAACAGGAACCATGATGGACTTCTTGAAGCAGGTGGGGACCACTGACTCACAAAACGATAGATTGAATATATCAGTGAATACAACTGCCAGTTGGTGAGAGCACACCTTGTGAGCATGGCCAGGGATGTTGTCCGGCCCAGGGCCTTGCATGTGTTAATCTTTTTAAGGGATTTACACAGCTGCCTTGGTTACTTGGAGAGGGCAGCTGTAACGGTCAAGGAAATAAGAAGCAGATGCAGTCGCAAGAGATGTTTAATAAACAGAGATGGTCCAAGACAACAGTGTTGTAGTCAGGGCAGCTGACAGGGGGGGACAACCGGGTATGTTGTCCCGGGCCCAGTCCTGAGGGGGGCCCCAAATTTTGTTTTTGCACAGTTCTTTTTTTTAGCGGGGGGCCCAAAATGTGGAGTTCGTCCTGGGCCCACAGATTCCTGTCAGCAGCCCTGGTTGTAGTACTCGAGACCGGTCTTTTTGATGGTCTCGGTCTCGTCTCGGTCTCGACCCGGTCCCACCCGGCCACCGACTACCACATTCAGAACAATCCTGAATCATCCTGGCATCACATATGATCTGAACGTTGACTGAATTAAAGTTTTTGCGATTGATAAATGCGTAATCATTCATGGATGGAGGCTACAGACGCAGTACAATCAATTGCCCAATTCGCCTTAGTTGGAAACCCAGCAATCTCATAAAATTGTCTT
>JACXGM010025523.1:0-15266 GCA_016801145.1 Umbra pygmaea | reverse complement strand
CACCTTTAAAAGCAATTTTCCATGCCAATTCTATAAATATTTACTACTTCTACTGTTGTACATTTTCCAGACCACTGCTCAGTACATAGCGTTTTATTATATTATTATTATTACTATTGTCATTATTATTTTAAAATTCTTATATTGTTGTATTTCTTGTTTTTAAGCCCACTGCATAGAATCGCCGAGCCATGTCAAAGAATTTCTCTGCATAGGATGATGTAGTTTATTCAATGCATATGATAAATAAAACAACTTTTGAACTTTGAACCCTTTATCCTACTGCTGTCATCTCCTGAAAATAAGCAGGTTCAGTCCTAATCGGTCCATGGATGGGAGACCAGGGGCCTCATTTATTAACATGGCATATGCACAAAAGAAGATGTACGCCGCTCTCTACGTAAGAATTGGGATTTATAGAAAGCTAACTAGACGGGAAAATGTGCAGTCCTTCACGGAAACTTTGACCCAGGCAAACACATAAAAAACAGGTGAAATGAGAAATGGTGACACAGACAGTAGATGGATGAAACAAGTGAAAGGGTTTGAAACTGCAGAGCGTTGTGTAAACGAAATCGAAATACTGCCTGCTTAGTTTCAGGAGATGAAAGCAGTAGGATAAAGGGTTCTTAGGCTGGTGGCCGTGTGTGTGTATCCTCTATGGTTTAAATCCCTATCTTCAGAGCGAAAACGTACTGTCAATGTAAGAGGGGGGCAAAAGAGGGGTTTCTTAATATTGGTAGTAGGAATGAGATTGTTCTTAATTCACAATGATGTCATACTTCTGGTATTTATTTTATTATTTTTTTTTTTTATTTTATCAAATGGCTGCAATGAAACAAAGAGTGAAAAATTTAAAGGGGTCTGAATACTTTCCGTACCCACTGTATATACAGTATATCTCACATATATTTCCATATACTTGTACATATATTTACAATATGTTCCACAGTATATTGAAAACATATCTGTACATATATCTCACATATATTTCCATATACTTTTACATATATTGAAAACATCTGTACATTTATCTCACATATATTTTCATGGAATTTTCCATATATTTACGATATATTCCACAATGTATTGAAAACATATCTGTACATATTTCACAATTATTTTCATATACTTTTACATATATTTACAATATATTCCACAATATATTGAAAACATTCTGTCATATGCAAAGGTTTAGGCATCCCTGACAATTTCCATGATTTTCATTCATAAATAATTGGGTGTTTGAATCAGCAATTGCATTTAATCTACAGTAATATTTCAGTAGTGAAATTAGGTTTATTTGATGAACAGAAAATTTGAATATGCATAAAAATTAAATTAGACAGGTGCATACATTTGGGACCCCTTGTAATCTTGTTGATTTGAATACCTCTATCTACCTAGCACTGATTTAATTGGAACACACAAATGGTTTGGTGAGCTCATTAAGCCTTGAACTTCATAGACATTTGCATCCAATAATGAGAAAGGGTATTGAGTCAGAAGTGGCGTACAGATGAAAAATATAATGTGCAAACGCAAAGAAATATTCTGATTTATAAAACTGTGTGCATGCATGTCCTACGCCGTTTTCCCTTTAAAATTCACAATCAACTCTAATACGATTACATTAGAGCAACATGTCTGTATCACAAATTATTTGGACATTGGTGGAATGAAAATGCTTTCGTTTAATGAAAGCGTTTTCATTCTCATTCGGTGGCCTCATGGCAGATGAGTGCAGGCAATAGCACCGATTACATTTGGGAAACCGGACATAGCTGCAAATTGTGCTTTTTGTTTGCCTGTTCACCCGCCGTGTATGGAAAATGCATGTAATTAAGCGTCAAGCCTATTATACCGACTAACACGCCTGGCATAACCCAGCTAAGGTTTGGCTGAAATATCCCTGACATGTCAGTCAATTCTGTCTGGAAAGTGCCAGTCTTCAGAAATCCTGTTATGAGTGTTATGAAAGGTGCCACTAAACAATATGCATTATGGGCTATTATTATTATTATCTTCTAACAGTGAAAGATCAGCCATTGTGCATCATTAAGCATTGGGATGGCATGGCTTTTTATAACCATCCATTTAATTGTTTCTGATAATCTACAGATGTCGGTATTAATCTAATTGTAAATGGGAATTTCTTGCACTATTCAAAATTGTTAAGACACGCGTCACGATGGAACACATTTAAAAATAAAAATAACTAAATGCATGTAAATGAACACTGTTTCTGTAGCTAATTACGAAATTTATACTATGAAAACAACTTTCCCCAATGGACAATAAATACTATCTATCTTTCTATCTAGCTATCTATCTATTATCTATTTATTATCTATCTTTCTATCATCACCTATTTATCTATCTATCTGCTCTGTCAGACAAAGACATTGACAAGAATATCAGTTTTAAACATGATTTTGTTCTGTTTACTGTATTATTTATGAGGATGAATTACAAAACATGCCAATATATTTACAGAACATATTTGTGTTCTTTTTGCAAATATGTCTTAATTTGCATTTATGTTACAATCTTGTTTTATTTTGTTTGTTTTTCACTGCAGGCTGTTAATTGAAAGCATGGCTTTGTGACATCTTCATATTATTAATGAGAGGTAGTATTTTGATTTCGTTTACACAACTCTCTGCAGTTTCAGACAGATCTACAGTAGCCTACGTGTTTCATCCATCTGCCGGCAGTGTTGCCGTTTCTCATTTCACCTGTTTTTTGTTATATTATATAAAATATGCAGTCCCTACTATTGTCTAATACGGGTTGTCTCATATCTTTCAATAGAATTAGAATGAATCAAAATGTAATCTTTGATACTCGTTTGTTATTACTTACATTTTTTGTTCTTTTTATGTTCTTTTTTTACTTCAATATGTCAATTTGAAAATTAGGTATCTTGGGTTTTGATAAAGATGAGTGATTCAAACTCATTTTTATTCAAGAGGGTTTTGTACTGTAGTTTCCTAAAATGTATAGAAGTCAAATGTCAAAATGTGTAGGGTTTCCTCAGGCTGCCACTCTTTTGTTATAAAAGGGAGAAAATTATTTTCCATTCACTTGTAGAATAAAGGTTTAGTAAATTTTAAAGTATTGCGTATAGTGTTTTTTATAGTACCACCTTTATGTGAAAGTAGCAAGTGTGTGTGTGTGTGTGTGCACAAGGATAGTGTGGGTGGGTTATTGTGGGCTGGCGTAACTACAGTGCCAGGGCTGAATGTTTACCCCTGTTTGCCCCTGGGCAATTTCCATGATTTAATTTATAATTGGGTGTTCGGATCAGCAATTACATTTTGATCTATGAAATAACTGAAGGACACAGTAATATCTCGGTAGTGAAATTAGGTCCTTTGGATTTACAAATAATGTGCAATATGCATCAAAACAAAATTAGACCGTTGCATTAATTTGGGCACCCTTGTCATATACCTGTAACTGGATATATTTCAGGATATACACTCACCTAAAGGATTATTAGGAACACCATACTAATACTGTTTGACCCCCTTTCGCCTTCAGAACTGCCTTAATTCTGAGTGGCATTGATTCAACAAGGTACTGAAAGAATTCTTTAGAAATGTTGGCCCATATTGATAGGATAGCATCTTGCAGTTGATGGAGATTTGTGGGATGCACATCCAGGGCACGAAGCTCCCATTCCACCACATCCCAAAGATGCTGTATTGGGTTGAGATCTGGTGACTGTGGGGGCCATTTTAGTACAGTGAACTCATTGTCATGTTCAAGAATCAAATTTGTAATGATTCAAGCTTTGTGACATGGTGCATTATCCTGCTGGAAGTAGCTGTCAGAGGATGGGTACATGATGGCCATAAAGGGATGGACATGGTCAGAAACAATGCTCAGGTAGGCCGTGGCATTTAAACAATGCTGACTCTACCATCTGAATGTTTCAACAGAAATTGTAGCCTATTTTTTCTATTTGTAGTGGAGATGTGTCGTACCCGGTGGGGTCTTCTGCTGTTGTAGCCCATCCGCCTAAAGGTTGTGCGTGTTGTGGCTTCACAAATGCTTTGCTGCATACCTCGGTTGTAACAAGTGCTTATTTCAGTCAAAGTTGCCCATCTATCAGCTTGAAGCAGTCGGCCCATTCTCCTCTGACCTCTAGTATCAACAAGGCATTTTTGCCCACAGGACTGCCGCATACTGGATGTTTTTCCCTTTTCACACCATTCTTTGTAAACCCTAGAAATGGTTGTGCGTGAAAATCCCAGTAACTGAGCAGATTGTGAAATACTCAGACCGGCCCATCTGGCACCAACAATCATGCTCAAAATTGCTTAAATCACCTTTCTTTCCCATTCTGACATTCAGTTTTGAGTTCAGGAGATTGTCTTGACCAGGACCACACCCCTAAATGCATTGAAGCAACTGCCATGTGATTGGTTGAGTAGATAATAAGGAGAAATTGAACGGGTGTGCGCAAAAATCCTTTAGGTGAGTGTATATATATATATACACCTGTAGTTGGAGGGGGCTGAAACCCCATTTCTGGTATGGACTGACCACATGAACCTGGAGTATCTGCGTTCGGCCAAACGCTTCAATTCCCGGCAAACCAGGTGGGCTCTGCTCTTTGCCCGGTTTAACTTTACCTTGTCCTATCGCCCAGGTTCGAAGAACACAAAACCTGATGCACTCTCACAGGTCTTTGGGCCTTTCATTGCCCCGCATGACCCCAAACCCATTCTCTCTATGGCCTGCTTGGCTTAGTCTCTAGTGTGGGGCAGGTCCGCCTGGAGTGGGGTCACTCTTCCAAGTTCACCTGTCATCCCGGCTCCAAGCGGACCTTGGATTTCATCAGTCGGAGGTTCTGGTGGCCCACAATGGAGGCTGACATTCCACAGTTTGTCTCTGCGTGTACAGTCTGCACCCAAAACAAGATGCCTCGTCATGCCCCGTCGGGTCTTTTACAACCACTCCCTGTTCTGAGGCGAACCTGGTCTCACATCTCTCTGGATTTTGTTACAGGCCTTCCCCCATTCGATGGCAACACTGTCATGCTGACTGTGTGCCCAAGTTTCATCCCTTTGCCCAAATTGCCGTCAGACAAAAAGATTGCTCAACTAATGGTCCAACATGTCTTCCGCATACACGGGCAATCACTGGACATATTCTTGGACCGAGGTCCTCAGTTCTCCTTTCAGTTCTGGAAAGAGTTTTGTTCTCTTATTGGATCATCATTCAGCCTGTCCTCAGGTTTTCACCCTCAAACCAACGATCTGGCAGAGTGGACCTTCCGGGGCGTTGACCATGAGGACGTCAATGGCCTCCTCCACTGGAGTGGCGTTGAGGAAAAACGCCTTGAGTCGGGCCCGGATCTTAGGTGGCAAGGCCGCACACACAGGGCAGCTGGGATAAGGCATGAGAGCGACCTGAGCGTGTTCACGCCCCAGGCAGGCCACGCAGAAACCATGGGTTTTGCAGTGCTCAGCAAGGCGTTTGCAGCGGCAAGCCTTGTCAGTAACGTTGACTGGAAAATAGATTTCTTTGACAGTTGATGAATCGGTAAAATCAATAAACTTCGTTGTTCAAGATACAGCAGGCACTTACCAATATTGGCTGAAGTGAAAAAGCGAACTAGATTAGCGGGCCGACCCCCTTATATAAGGGTTGCGCTGTCACCCCATTGGTCAGTGACGGTAATTCAGATGTGCCCTGCTTCACAGGGAAGGTAAACCACTAGCAGAGCTCCCCCTATGGGGCGGAGGTCAATAATATATAACACTCAAATATGTTCTGTAATTATATTGGCATGTTATGTAATTCATATTCATAAATAATACTGTAAAAAGAACAAAATCATGTTTTAAAAATTTCTCTGTCCGGCGGAGCAGATAGATAGATAGTCTTTATTGTCCATTGGGAAAAGTTGTTTTCATAGTATAAATGTCGTCATCAGCTACAGGTTCATTGCGTTAATTTATATGCCTTTAGTTCCATCGTGACGCATGTCTTGAAATTCCATTTGCGCTGAACTATTTCCCATTTACTATTAGATTAATACCAACATTTGTATCTTATCAGATGCAATTCAAATGGATGGTTCTAAAAAGCCATGCCATGCATAATATGCACAATGGCTGATCTTGCACTGTTAGAACATGTGGCAATTGGAAGGATTCGGAGGGAACGCATCTTCAGACAGCAAAACGTCTTACTGGCAAACGAGGACGAGTGGCTTTTGAGCCAGTTCCGACTTCCTCAGGCCATCCTGTTGGACCTCTGTGCTCTTTTGGACCCAGCGTTACAAAGGAGCACTTGGAGAAACCACGCCATGCCAGTCCCACTTCAACTCCTTACAACAATAAGATTTCTGGCGACTGGCACTTTCCAGAGGGAATTGGCTGACAGGTCAAGGATATCTCAGCCATCCCTTAGCCGGGTTATGCCAGACGTGTTAGTAGGTATAATAGGGTTGTGGCATAATTACATGAAGTTTGTGTACACGGTGGGTAAACAGGCAAACAAAAAAGCACAATTTGCAGCTATGTCCATTTTCCCAAATGTAATCAATGCTATTGACTGCCATCATTTTGACATAAGGGCAACGAAATAGAATGAAAATTATTTTGTTAATCGAACGCATTTTCATTCCATCAATGTCCAAATAATTTGTGATGCAGACATGTTGTTCACTAATGTAAATAATGTTCCTCCACCCATGGCAGACACACTTTTGCGATGAAGCGCAAGACGCTTTTTGGCATCGACTTTGATATCTGAACACTTTAGATATCAAAGGTCGGAATTTCAGAGGCTGCAGCATTCACAGCGTCTGCAACCTTTTGCCACTCCTTGGAACACAAATGTTTGTCTTGGAACACAAATGTTTGTCTTGGAACTATTTTTTGCATTATTGATCCCCACACAGTGCCCTCCAAACAACATTTTCCTAATCTTTTCCACCTATCCAACAAAAAAGTTCTACTTCACATTGAGTGAAGTTTTTTGTTTTCCTCAGTGTTTGCCATGTCTCGATCAATTAATATTAATTTGGGGACGCTTCACTGACTATTCATGGCCAACTATGGGCGTGACATGAAACTGCAAAAGCGGCGCCACATTTAGAGTTGGTTGTGATTTATAAAGGGAAACCGGCATAGGACGTGCATGCTAACAGTTTCATTAATTTAAATATTTCTGTCCTATGTTTCGTCCATACGCCACTCCAAGGAGTCCCCCAGGGCTCTGTTCTGGGTCCCCTACTCTTCATCATTTACATCCTCCACCTTGGTCAGATCACCTGCCATTTCAACCTAGACTTTCACTGCTATGCTGCTCATATCTACCTCAGCACCAAATCTCTCACCAACCCTCCTCTGGCCCATATTAAAACCTGTCTCTCTGAAAATCCTGGATGCAACACAACTTCCTCAAACTTAACAGTTATAAAACAGAACTCCTTCTCATAGGCACTAAATCCACCCTCAATAAAACTGGCACTTTCTCTCTAACCATTGATGACACAATTGTTTCTCCTTCCCCCTATGCTGTCATTGAGCAACCCACCCTCTGTTTTGAGCAACACATTAAACAGAATATCAAATCCTCCTTCTTTCATCTTCGTAACATTGCAAAACTCAAATCCCCCCCCCCCCCACCTGCAGCTGAAACTCTGATTCATGCATTCATCTCTTCTCTTTGACTATTGCAATTCTCTCTTGCCCAGCATCAACTCCTCATACCTCCATAAGCTCCAAATGGTTCAAAACTCTGCAGCCAGGCTTCTGACTTACTCAAAGTCCTGGCAGCACATCTCCCCATCCTCTGCGAGCTTCATTGGCTCCCTGTCAAACAGCGCATTCAATAAAAAATACTCCTTCTGACATACAAAGCCTTCCACCAACTTGCTCCCCCCTACCTTTCGGACCTTCTTCATCAATATCAACCCTCACGCACACTCTGGTACAGCAGGCCACCTCATCATCGCTAGATCCAAGCTATGGGGCTTTGGTGATAGGGCTTTTTCCAGGGTAGCTCCCCGTCTCTGGAACTCACTGCCACAATCCATCCGTGACTCTGACTCTACTGACATCTTCCGCTACCGCCTAAAGCCCTTTTTGTTTAAACAAGCCTTCCCATAGCCCCTTTGATGTTGTACTGCTACCCAAGATTCTTTGGGTCATTGAAAAGCTCTATATAAATACACTGTATTATTATTATTATTCTGATGCAAATCCACCACTAAGTTGTATAAATGAGGCCCCTGGTGATGGTGGATGTGGTGTTGGAGGGCCAGTAAGGGGCACTCATCCTTGGTGGGCCAGACATTGACACTGCATTGGGTGCTGTCTTACGGATGGGATGTTAAACAGATTTCCTGGTAACTTAAGAATCTATTGCAGTGATTAGCAGAGATGGGGTGTTTTCAACTTCCTGTATTGCTTTTTTAATTTCTGTTTAACAAAATATATGAAAACTAATTTGTAATTTCCTTTCATTGTCTAGTGAAATCGCAAGAGATTCTCTACCTGTTAAGGTAATCTTTTTTTTAATCAACATCGATAAACACGCAGTCTAGTGTTTGGCTGGTAGCCTACGGTTAGGGAAATACCTGTCAGCAGAGGAAGTTATGCTAATGCTTTCTACTGTTATTTTTCAGCTACTGTGACAGCCGTTAAACTCCCTAGCTGAGACTAGAACTGTCTTAGTCATAATGTTTGTTAAAAAAAGTTTGGCGATATCTGCAATTTCATTGGCTAAAATTGCATTCCAAGCCTATGACAATTCCCTAATATCCGCACGTAGAATTTTGTATCACTACGTGACTCTGAGGAGCAGAACAAAATAAAAAACATGGCAGACAACTCCTCTTGCTTTAAATCTCAACACCAACTTCCAAATAAGACCATCTACAAAATAAAAAACGATTTTAACATTTACTTTCCACAAACCTATTGTCACTGATGTAGACATGCAAGCAATAGCTTGCGCTGTCCTATACACATGTGGTTAGCTCAAGCTTCCACCATCCCTTGGACAGTTTGAAGAGGTGAATTCCTAACACAAACACAGTAGACATTACACCCAATAAGAATTTTAGTAGCCTATAATTTTATTGGAGTGAATTTCCCATTGTCAATACATACACATTCAGTGTGTGTGGGGGTTTTTGTGCTTGTAACCTCTGAAACACAGAAGTTCACCTCTTGTAATTTGGATAGTTACTTTAATTTTTCTGTTCTTATGCTAGGCTATATCTTTTCTGCCTTGAATAGTGCAAAAAGGAAAGTCAAAACCTATGCTAAATGCCTTCCAATAGTTATTATAGTTTGTGTTCTGTTGCCAAATTGTGATGAAAGCAAAACAAATACAGGAACAACACATCATTATTCCACACCTTTGCTGGCACAGTCTTTATAAAACTACCCACAGGAGATTAGCGTATAGCATATTACAGTGTATAGCTGTTTGTGAAGTTTCAATACCTCAGAGTAGGCGGAGGATGTGTGGGCTTTATCAAATTACTCTGAGAAAGTGTCTCCACCACCCAGGAAAGGGCACTGGTACAGTACTCCAACTGGTAAGGAGACAGAGGAAGAGGGTTAGGGTGAGACCATGACAGGTGGAGTCTTTACAAGTACCGGTACTGAGCAGGTAGATGCAACAGCTACAGTCCACTGACCTCTGTGATCTCTGTTCTGACCCGGCGTTCATGGTCCCGGATCTCTACCATCCATGATCGGACCTCTGCCATCTGCTTCAGGAGAGTGTCCACCCTTCAGACACGACCACAACACAGGAACACAACAAAGCTTAGGGGGTTTATTTACTTCAGTCAGTTTAGTAACAATTCTCCAATTGACTCACCCAGATTAACAAAAAACATAGGTAGAAAAAATGTAATACCAAGATTTATTGATTTTCTTACAAACTTCTCCACAGGCAGTAATGTTGGCATGTATTTCAACCTGATGACTAACTAAAGAAACTAAATGAATGGTTTAAATTTTAATTGCTGAAACTTTCAGATTAACTGATAAAAATCATTACATTTCTTTAGGTTATTCTCTTACAACCATGAATTTAAGATAGAGATGCCTCACTTGACAGAGGTGCGCTTGAGTCGCTCTGAGTCCTTCTCTCGTTCTCGTTTGTTCTGGGCTGTAAGTATATTCTCCTTCTGAATGCCCTCCCAAGTGTTCAGCCTATTGGCCTCTCTTCCTCGGATTTCCAGAACTGAAGGAGAGGTTGAGAAGGAGAATTTATTTATTTGACATGACAGTAGGAAACAGAGACAAGAGAGACAGGACAGGTATGGAGAGAGAAACAGAGGGGAAGGGCACAGACAGTTGGACAAGCCAGGGATCAAACCCCTGTCACCAGGCAAAATGTGTTCTCCAGAGTTGTGAGTTTACACTGCAACCCCAAAGTGTGACACACTATATATATTTTTTTAATCTTTTTTATGTTCCTCCTCCCTTAGTATTTTTACATTCTTTCCTTCTCTCTCCCTTGTCATCCTTTAATCTCTCCAGGTCTTCCTCTAATCTCTGGGCAAACCATTTTGCTTGAAGGCCACACTGAGCTTTTGAAACCAAGTGAAGGGCCATATTTTATAGCGATACGTGAAAAATAGGAATTGTTATTTCATTAAATTACCCCCATCCCCTACATAGTTACGTGTGTATCCTACAAAAAATAAATGTTTTGTTTTATAACACCCTTTCCTTGTTTGACTTCACTGAATGTAATCATTACTTTTGTTTCAAGACTATTTAGCATACTCGCAGACACATGTGAATAAAGACAATAGCGCATATGGAAATTATTTTGAGTCAAAAACCTTTTTTCAAATACAATGAACCCTTCAAGTTCTAAGGGGGTTGAAGTCCGCCTAGCACTATGTTGATATGTTGGCTTCTGAAGGGTCATACTTTGTCCTACAGTGCAGTGCCTTATAGTTTTGGATTCAGAAGACTCTTGGCTACAAGAATAAATCAAACCCAAACTTTTGTGACAATGATTTCATATGATGTCATAGAGCCAAAAATTACAAAAATGTATGTTTAACTTTTAGTTAACCATTATAAAATACTTGTAAACCATGTTGAACATTGCTGTAAAATCCATATTGGCATGCCCACAGATCTTGAGAACCAGTGTAACAAAGTTTGGGGATATATAAATAAATAAATTAAACACTGTATGTACAGTAGCCTACAGATTTTTACTATTTCCCTATATGTTTTTAAAATCCCCGCCATCCCCATCCCCCCAAAATTATTTGTTTTAGTGCAGGGTGATTTCCAACCTCCTTGCAGAAATGTAATTTTGTCATTTCCACTTCCTGATTTCTGTCTGTAATGTTTTTAGTTAACCAAAATAATGTCAGTGAAAAGTACACAAATTTGAGACCCAATATCTCTGGCTGTCATTAATCCACTCGCAGTCCACTATTTGCAGTGGAACCCCCTCTTTCCAACAATACCAAGCATTTGTTTCTAGCATGTACGCTTCGGAAGAATCACGGGCTGGATCAAAGAACCTGGCCTGCCGCAACTGGCCCGCGGGCCTTGGTTGCCCACCCTTTGCTCTAATCTCTCCATGTCTTGCTCTAATCTCTCCTTGTCTTCCTCCTTCTCTTACCAAAGTGTTTGATCTTGGTGGAGGGGATTTTGCGGATGTGTCTCTTAATTAAGAGGTGGATGTGGGAGATGATGATGAAGGGTGGGGCCAAACAGGGTCTAGAGTGGTACTCCAAAATCAGGTTGTAGCGCTGGAACTTCCAGTAGGTGTCGCTGTGCTCTTGCACTGTGGAGAATGTGTAACTGCAGGAAAACAAGAGATAAAGAACCACAGAGAAGTTAAACCAGTCAGATTACCAGGGAAGAGATTCCTCACGCTCCAATGAAACCATTTTGATTTGGTAAATGACGGTTTCCCCACAACGAGAAAGCCAGTAAACAGAACCAGACAAATATCTTACATTCTACTGTTTAGTGTGATTTTTAAGTTTATATTGTGTTTTGATTATTTTGTTATGCAAGACTCATTTGTACAACAAACATTGGTGTTCAGCATGTAAAAAATAAGAGTTGGACAAGCAATGAGCTGTCAAGAAGTCAAGTTTACGTTTCATTAATTTGTCACGTGAACATGAGACGTAGATGTAATAGCATGTACAAGGCTGGATTATCCATAGACAAGACAAGCCAATAGGGGGGGGGCACCAAGTGATTAAGATAATGACTTTAAAATATTTGTATGTATATTATTTAGCTGGAAGTGATGCAGAAACAAAATGAGTAGTTAATGATCAAATATATACAGAGAGAATATTAAATATATGCATAAAGAATAGCGATTGGGTCAGGTCACAGTGCATTTGTCCCCTCCCCCAGTCAGAGTCAAGCCCGCCAATTTATAATGTTAAATTCAAAATCGATAGGCAGAATCAGCTTAGCGGTTGTGCAAAACCTACATGAAATAAGAAAAAATTAGATGACACATAGCCACCCTTCAAAAAGTACCTGAGACATCAGCATCACCTGCAGAAGGCACTAGCAGCGAAACTAATGCCCCAACCGATACGACTGAAGCAGCAGCTCATGTGATGACTACTAAAAATACATGTTTTCCGATTTATTACTTCTAACCCGTTAGCACAAAGGATGTATACACACCGACATTTTCATGTATTTTTACAGAACACCACATCGTCAAAGTTCAGAATCAGATTATTGCTTGTGTCATTTCATTAATAACATTTAAGAAAATCAAGCTCAAATGGAGTTACCACGTTTTATAAATAGTGATTGGGGAGATTTTTTTGCCAATTTGTGGATTACAATGGAAGCTACTGTACAGACAAGTAAGTGCATCGTATTACTTCATCATCCCTTTAATTTAGTAGCCTACATATAGCTAATAATCTGTTAGAATAAGATTACTCTATGTAGTGCGTTTGTCTACACAAAATATGGTTCGTTGTTCTGCCTTCTGCCTGTGTTGCGAAGTGCTTATCAGTTTTAGCTGTCAAGTTAAATAAATAGGCTATGATAAAAATATATAAACATCATTGCAAAAATATCACATAGGATTAGATTTTAAGCAGCAATGAATATCCTGTAACTTGTATCATCTATATTGGAAGCTAGAAGCTCTGACCCCCGACAGTATTTAGCCCCCTCCCTCCTCACATCTTCACGTCGTCTCTGGTTGAACGTGAACTTGAAATTTAGTAGGGCTCTAGTTTGGAATAATTTTTTAGACATATAGTTTTGCATGTAATCCTCATACATGCCATTTAGTATGACATATTCATGTTACACTAGCATTTGAGTTGAATTTGGGTGGGGTTGGGGGTCACTTCAAATGTGGTCACCCAGGGGCACTACCCTGTGTTAATCCGGACCTGTGCATGTACAGTAAAAATCTATTTTTTTCAAAAACAAAAAACTCAAAATGACCTGTTCCAAATTATTATGCACAACATGGTAATGGTAATGTTGAATTTGCAGCATCAGGTGGTCATGTTTACTGAAATCAAATGCTATTTTAATATAAAACAAATTAACAGGGCAAGTTACATTTTAACATTTAAGGACCCCTTCTTTGGTATCAAATTCACAATTCCTGCATACATTGAACTTGGGATTTTATGGAGAGTTTCTGCTTGAACTTATTTGCAGGATGTCAGAATAGACTCCCAGGGCTGCTGTTTTGATGTGAACTGCCTCCCTTTAGATCCTTTGCTTGAGGATGCTCCAAAGGTTCTCAATAGAGTTGAGGTTAGGGGAGGATGGGAGCCACATCATGAGTTTCTCTCCTTTTATGCCCATTGCAGCCAATGACACAGAGGTATTCTTTGCAGAATGAGATGGTGCATTGTCATGCATGAAGATGATTTTTCTACGGAAGGCACAGTTCTTTTTTTGTACCATGGAAGAAAGTGCTCAGTCAGAAACACTATATACTTTGCCGAGGTCATTTTCACACCTTGGGTGACTGTAAAGGGACCTACCAGCTCTCTCCCCATGTTTTTGGCCCAAAACATTACTCCGCTAAATCCTTGCTGATGTCGCAGCCTTATTGGGACATGGTGGCCATCCACCAACCATCTATTACTCCCTCCATCTGGACTATCCAGGGTTACACGGCGCTCATCAGTAAACAAGTCTGTTTGAAAAGTAGTCTTCATGTATTTCTGGGCCCATTGCAACCATTTCTGCTTGTGAGCATTGGTCAGGGGTGGCCGAAAAGTAGGTTTATGCATGACTGCAAGCCTCTGTAGGACTCTACACATCGAGGTTCATGGGACTCGAGAGGCTGGAGCCTTGCTGCTTTGTAATGACACTTTAGCAGCTGCTCTCTGAATCCGATGAATTTGTCTGATAGTAACCTTCCTCATTATGCCTTTATCTGCACATACCCGTCTCTGCTCTGAATCAGCCACAAATCTCATCACAGTCCGATGAAATATCTAATGTTTTCGTGAATTATCTAATGTTTCATACCTTGTCCAATGCATTGCACTATTTGAGACATTTCCGCAGCAGAGAGATCCTTTTTCTATCCCATATTGCTTGAAACCTGTGGCCTGACTAATAATGTGAAACAGCCTTCTTAAGTAGTTTTCCTTTAATTGGGCTCACCTGGCAAACTAATTATCACAGGTGTCTGACATTGATTTCAGTGACCCAAAGATCCCGGAGACACAATACCATCCATGAGTTTGATTGAAATCTAAATATTTAATGTTTCTGACACTTAATTCCAATTTGCATAATAATTAGAAATGCAGTGTAAACAATACACTTGAGTACACCAAGTTACACCAATATGTGATCAATCAATAGTGTATCTCAATGAAAAAGTTATCACTTGTGACTAAATGTCTATGTATATATACACACATCAATCAGCCATAATATTATGACCACTGACAGGTGACGTGAATAACACTGATAATCTCGTTGTCAGGGGGTGGAATATATTAGACAGCAAGTAAACATTTTGTCCTCAAAGTTGATGTGTTAGAAGCAAGAAAATTTAGCAAGCATAAGGATTTAAGTGACTTTGACAAGGGCCAAATTATGATTGTTAGACATCTGGGTCAGAGCATCTCAAAAACTGCAGCTCTTGTGGTGTGTGTGTGTGTGTGTGTGTGTGTGTGTGTGTGTGTGTGTGTGTGTGTGTGTGTGTGTGTGTGTGTGTGTGTGTGTGTGTGTGTGTGTGTGTGTGTGTGTGTGTGTGTGTGTGTGTGTGTGTGT
>JACXGM010025522.1:0-15266 GCA_016801145.1 Umbra pygmaea | reverse complement strand
CCATACAGGGGATTTAAATGACGCGGGACGTCCAAGCTCCTCCGTTCCTCCGCTCGCCATGACCATGCTGTGAGCGGACTGAACATGCGCAAAACTTTTTTATTTCAGTAATCAATCCGCGGATCACGTGTGTCCCGAACCGAAGATATTGATCCGAACGGATCACGGATCAATGACGATCCGTTGCACCACTAGAATTGGGGCATGTTGAAAATAAAACAATGAATTGTGTACTGTAGCGCCCCTGGTGGAGGAATCGGGGCGGGCCTCAGCATGGTAGTTACGTGAGGGATATAGTTTAAGGGGGCAAAAATATAGCATTTTCTACCAGGGACTTTTTGAGTTATTTAGCGGTTTCAAGGAAAAAAAATAATAATAATAATACCAACAATTACAATAGGGTTACTCCTGATGGAGTACCCCTAATAATAATATCCATCATAAGGACCTATTTAAGGAGTGGGGCTACTTTTTCCTTTCAGAAAAGCTCCAGTCCTTGGAATTCTGTCATAAGTCCTGAACTGTGTGGAGTGGGATACTCATTAAGAATAAAAGGCTCCAGTACTTAGAGGGAGGTGGAAATCAACTTCATAATATGCACTCCACAAACTTCCTGTAAATGTTCAATGTGAGCATTTGAGTTCATCCTGGTATTCATGAAACCACAACTGAATTTGATTAGCAGTGTGTATTTGTACATAAAAGTGTTGTCATTGTGCAGTATTGGAACAACATGAGGGAGCAGTGTCTACAAACTGGTAATGTAAAGTGGCCTCATACAGATGTGGCCGAAAAAGTATTTTATTAAAATACTAATTTTAGTATCTTTGATCACATAATCACTCATTCAGTCAGTTTATATGGAGAAAAATACTCCCTCTGCTCTTTGTGTAACTGTGTATCACACTGAACATGGAAAAGATTATGAAAACCAGAGAGTTGTTTGAAGAGGATAGAAGGAAATAACCTAGCCTAGTCAACATAAAGGCTACGAGACCATCTCTAAAGAGCTTGATGTTCCTGTTAGCACTGATGCTAATATTAATGAGTTTTAGGCTCATGGGACTGAAGCCAACATCCCTGGATGTGATTGCAAGTGGATCATTTACCCAAGAATGAAGACAAGGATTGTTCAACTGGTCAAGGAAGAACCAAGGGAAATTTTAAGACAGATCCAAGCCGATGTTCAAGCTCAAGGTGCAAAAATTTCAAGTCGCACCATCCATAGCTTTCTGAATTATAATAGGCTCCGTGGTAACAGACCCACTTCCAAGAGAGAAACACAAAAAAGCCAGATTGGAGTTTGCCAAAAAGCATGTGAAACATCACAGTCCTGTGGGAATCTCCTTCGGAAAGATGAAACACAAAAATGAAAAAGAAGACATTTAAGCACCCTCCCCACCATTCCTCAGTACCGTCGTGTTTTTAGGGTTGCTTTTACTGCCTCTGGTGCTGGTGCCTTGAATCTGTGCAGGTCATGAGGAAATTAGAAGACTATCAAGCCATTATAGAGTGGAATGTACATCCCAGTGACAGAGAGCTGTGTCTCAGTCCCAATTGATAGGTGCTCTAGCATGTTAATGACCAAAACATACCTCAAAAAGCACCCAAGAATGGATGAGAATAAAGGTAAATGGTAAAGGTGCTTTAGTAGCCATTTACAGCTCCCTGAAGTGGGCTTCTTCGAGTCCTGATGTAAATCCCATCAAACATCTATGTAAAGAGCTCATTGGGAAAAGGCACCCATAAAACCCAAGAGAAATGGAGTGGTTTGCTCATCAAGAGTTGGCCAAACTACCAGTTGACAGGTTTAGAAATCTCCTTTAGAGCTACAGACAGCTTGATTGTAGTTAGTTTTCATCCAATACAAAGGCTGTGTAATGACATTAATTAGGTTAAGGGTCCCAGTATTCTTTTTCCAAATCAAAAGCAACAGTTGTTTTCTATTAAATCTGAAATAAAGAATGCTGGATATCAAATATTTGGTCAATTTTTACTTAAGAGGAAATTGTATTTTGTTATAGGAAGGGTACCAGTACTTTCGGCCATGTCTGTATTTCAGGTCAGTCATCGACTCCCACAAGATGTCTGCACATAACATTACGGACCCTCACCATGTATGACATTTGCCAGCAGACATAATGGGCTAAAGCAGTGGTCCTCAAACCCTTCCATGGAGGGCCTAGTGTATGCTGGTTTTTGGTATTTCCCTTCAATTAGAGCATAATTAGGACCTAGAATGCCAGGTGTGGGGAGAGCCTATCCAATTAGTGAGCTACTCCATCAGCCTTGTACAAGGTAAAAGCAAAAACCTGCATACACTAGGCCCTCCGTGGAAGGGTTTGAGGACCACTGGGCTAAAGGCATCATTTGGCTTTCTGTAAATCTGTTAATGTAATCCCGTTTGTAGGAAATAGACTAAATGTCACCTCTGTAGCTCCCACACGGGGGCAGTATTTCGTCGTTTACCTGCGCCTCGAAGCAGCCCGTCGCTGATTGGTCCAGACTGAAACATCTGTATCCATACATCCAAGCTATTTATGAGAACAGCCTATAGCGGCTTATGACTCAGTTGCCATCGCTGTCAGAGATGGAAGAGTTTATTCTGTGATGGCCTATAAGGATAGGATAAGCCTAAAATGTAGGGCAAACATAATATAATATTCATTTTTACTCTTTCACCATTTACATGCTGCTCATCCGATAACTTAATAGAAAGTATCCTTCGCAGTATAACACATGTTTCTATTTATGGTCATTGCTACATTGTTACCACTTACACTTGGGAAAAGTTACAGCTGATAGTAGCCCACAGTACCTTTGCGTCGTTTTCCAACATCTTATCCAAATGTTTACAAACACACAATACCAAAATACACAAAAAGAGAGATGTATGGTTCTATAAACCGTGAGCTGAATGTGGACTTCAACCATCTGCAGTTTCTCCTCCAATGCTTCCTCTCACTGGAGGACGCACATGAAGTAAGCCCATCCCACTCGTTCCCCCGAAAAATCAGGATTGCTGTGAGAGGCATTTGGCGGTGAATTTGCCGGCTTCGTTTTTGCATATTCCCCAACCGCAAGGTAAGAACTGGTCGCGGAAGGTATTGTGGTCCACAGACAAAGGACCGCGCTCCACTTTTCTATTTGTGGTGACCGCCTTCTCAGCGCGCAACCGCTGACCAGTTTGTCTTGGTGTCCAACGTGAAGATCTCGCCTTTTGGATTTTAGCAGAACGTTTATTTGTATTCATTTAAAATTAGTAGCTAGTATGGTATGTTATTAATTATGAAACACCGTAACGCGTAAGGCGTTATATTTGTCAACTTCACTAACGTCAAGAGAAGACATTTGATTCCTTGCGCCGGAACCTTCGACAAACCACTCAATGAATGTTCTTTTTGTATTTTTCTCCAACGTTTGAACTGCATAGGTTCGGTCACAGCCTAGCGTAACTGGAATATTGCCTTTATCGTCTGCTTATTGTATAGCCATTTCTAACGTCAAAATGCAGTTTCGGACAGTGCTGGATGTAAAAGTCGTGGACGTTGAGAAGCGGCGCAACCCTTCCAAACATTACGTGAGTAGTATAACCCCGCACCATCTGATCAGATAACCTGGGCCCATTCAAACCCTAACACAACCCTTATCGGGCTATTAAATAAATATAATGTACAATTAAATGTTTCTCCACCCCTAGTTACCCCAGCTTATCACAGTTTGATTACACTTGCCTATGATTCATTAGCTATTCATTCACAGCATGTCAATTCATATTTCAATTGATCAAATGGTGTAAGAAGAGATGGGGTAGTTTGACTTTTTATTTTTATTTTTTTAAATGTGCTATAACAATTGACATAAAATCTAGTGACATTTGCAATATAAACAGTATTGTAATTATACAGTAACAACTGTGTCATCCTCTCAGTGACATAGGCACTGAACTGGAACGCGTTGTTCAACTCGAACTAATTGAGCATCGTTTATGTCTAGACGTTTCTAAAGAGTAGACAACCTAGTGTGTAGAGGCTGTCATAAAGGTAATAACTTTATTATCTATCACGAGCCATGTCATGTATATTGCCATTTGAAGGTAAAACTAGAGCCACTCTCACTTTAGCATTATCTTTTGCCTAGCATCGTGGATGTATTTTAATAGTGAAGTATTTAATTGACTAGCTCTACTTGTGTTCTTGTCAGCACTCTGCATTGTACATTAATACACAAACAGGACTGCTATTGTCTACTAGGCTCCCTTAAGGCATGTTACTGTACTCTTGGGGAAGTTATATTGTTTAACTTTGGCAAGCAATGTGCGTATAACTCAATATCTCATTATAATCCAGACTCTTGGGACTCTATTTCTACTTTGCAAACAAGTTATTAAGAAACCTAATATAATATAATACAGTTATCACCCCAACACTCTTTGTTACTTCTAAAATGGTTATACATGTTTTTTTTAAAGGAATTTGGCCCTAGTGTGCTTAGAAATCAATATTTGCATTATGATATACACACATTCAATCTCTTGGGATAAAATTGCTTACAGACAAGTTAGTGTACTTAACATACAAGCAGAAACAGGCATCAGATTCTCACGGGCCTGTGAAATAAAAACTCCATGTATTGAACGTTGTTATTTGTTGTCACCACCTCTCATGCCAGTGTTGTGTTGTTTGGGTCTGTGCACCATCAGTCTCCCGGGCCTGTCTCTGGCCTAGTTTCCGTAGCTACTTTATCCCCTGGGACCACAGCTAGTCAATGTGAGAAGAAATGGAGGGAGACATCTCCAGACTGTCTTACTGTATTTGTGTGTGAGACAGAGAGGAAGATACACTGTGCACGTGTTTCGGAGAAATGTGCGTGAATGTTTGCGAGCGAGACATTCACTCCATCCACTGTGCTGAACAGTTGGTTAGTGAAAACAGCTGGGAATGCTGATCCAATGAGAACGGAGGTAAGACCAGGAGTGAGTGGGATGAAGGCCTGTTCAGACCGATAATGTTGTACCACCACTTCCTATTTGTCAAAGAGAGATGAGTGATAAATGAGTAAGGTACGCTGTGTTTACTTTTAAAATGCCGCCTGGATTCGCTGCATGTTAGGAACAGCAGCGTTAGTAAAGTCTTTTGAATTTCCTTGGACCGACCCATGGAGCTTGTATATGTTGTTGGAGAGCATCGTAAAACACGTCTCTAGAGGGTTGTTTCCTACTCAAATATTTATTGGACCATCAAAACAGAAGTATTATCTGAGTGAAAAAGGTTTCTGTTCTCAAATGGTTACTGCTGTGAGAAGCATGTTAGAGGTTTTCTTTATGAGGCAGGCTAGCTTTTTGACTTGGCCATTGTTTTCTCTCAGTTTGACAACATCAGGTTCACCAGGAAAAAAGAGAGAGTGTGTGTTTGTGTGTGTTTGTGTGTGTGTGTGTGACTCAGGGGGTTGTCCTTACGTCTGACATCAATAAAGTCATTGTGTTTTGTTCACATCACATATCGCCAAACAAGAGACACTGTGCGCATGTGTGTGTGTGGATGAGAGCGGATGTTTTTTTCAGTGTTTCTGCTCCAGTCTTGTCCATATGTTGGTGGCTGTTTCATTTCTTAGACACCACATGTTGAGTAGCTGTAAAATACAGTCTTCATCAAACTATGTATTTACCCTCACACTTAGATTAACAGATGTGATATGTATGTTAAGCCTTTATTAATCACCCCCAAGCATACTAATTAATATATTAAACAGAAGGAGGAAGTGCTGCGTGTTGCACATCCCATCCTTGATGTAGGGCTGCACGATTATGGGCAAAATGATAATCACAATTATTTTGATCAATATTGAGATCACGATTAATTATCACGATTATTTGTAGATTTTAACCAAAACTAATTTTATTGTCACCTAGGCTAATTATAATTGCTTTCACATCCTTATTTTGCTACATTCCTGCTAATGTATAAATATGTGCAAAAATAAAATGGTTTATATTCACCAATATTCAGTGCATCTCCTTAAAGAATAAATATAAAAAACAAAGAGCGTATGTATATTTTGTTGTTTTTATGTGTAAAAGCATGTAAACCATGATGAATAAGGCTTTTCAATGCAAATTGTCAATCCCCCAGGGCTCCTGGACCAGTGTGCGAAGTTTGGAGGCCATACAAGTGAACATCAAAATGCTGCACCAATTTCTCACTATTTTTCTATACGGTTTTGAAATCCTATTCATTTTTCACTTCCAAAAAGTGTTGGTGTTTGCAGAGTTGTTATTTTGTGATTTTCACTTCCTACTTTCTGTCTGTAATGTGTTTAGTAAAAACAAACAACCGTCTAAAAAACGTGACCGACATTGAGGCGCAATAACTCCGGCTGTGTTTATCCCTCAGAGATGATCCACCACTCATTCTTTTCTGATCTTTCTCTTTCCAACGTTACCATGATTTAGTTCGGGGGGTCTTTGAAGGGTTAAATATTGCTCGATCACGCACATTTTTACGTGGGAAGCCAACATCGTGATCGTGATTAAGATTCTATTAATTGTGCAGCCCTACCTTTTCATAAACCACATTGTAAACATGTTTCTGACAGTTGACACTTTGGCGATTATGTCCTTCAGCCATCTTTATGCTAAGATTGACGGCATGTGTCAACTTAATGTGGACATTCGAAAGGATGCCCGTGCCTTTATTGCAGGAGAACGACCATGTAGCTCACTGTGTGAGTACTGCACCCTGCCTAACACAACTACAATGATAAGATGATTAGACTGCTCCCGGATTGCGTAGCACCTGTTCTGGGTGAAAGCAGACACAGTGGAAAACTCAATCGGGACCGTTCTAAGTACATGACCAGGATGAAAGCAGAGAGGGCTAAGGAAGTTTCAGCTGAATAGACACTTTTCCTCGTTCCCCCATCGCCCTCAGGAAACCTCCCTTGGCCCGGCCAGGCCTGCACTTCCTGTGTCCTGGGTAGAGGGCAGAGAAAGGCAAGACAAGTGGTCACTGTCAACTGAAAGATTTGACATGGCAACAGTTTAGAGAGTGGGAGGTGTTTGGGTGGCAGGGTTGGTAGCAGATAATGGAGCAGTGTTGGCAGGGGTTATGCAAACCTGTTTTAGAGGAATTTTTCACCTTCTCCTTCTTTTTAATGTCTATGTAGTTACTACTAAACCAAAGTTCAGACAGGAAGAACCACATATTGGTTTGACATTTAATAGAGAAACATGCAACAACTGGTGTTTTGACATTACTGATGTTTTAACTCACTGACATCGCATGATTGTGTGCATAAAGGTGCTACTTTGAGAAACATAGATGAGTACAATTAAGAATAACAACATAGGCAATGAGCAGGATATGCGGTACCAAACGCCCCACAGAAGAAATCCAAACAGGTGGAGGCAGGCGTGGCAGGTGAGTGGCAACTGCTTGATAACGTGATCAGGACTTTACACCTGCATGACTTAAATAGGCCAGGATATTAGATAGCGAATTCCTTAGACATTGGCAGGAGTGTTCCCCATGTCAGCTGATGCATAGCTAAGCCAATGCCCGCCTCATGTTTCCTGGCTGAATCAGGTTCACTTGTTCCTTGGTCTGGTTAAAGTTGGACTTGGATGGGTATAGTCTGTATTTTTCTCTGCTCTCTACTTTTACTTCGTCTAAGGGCAGTACACGCACACACCCCTTGATCTTTTTCTTCATTTGGAACCTTATTGATATCATTAGTTCAATATGTCCCTATAAGTAAAACAAACTACATTTAGCTTTGCTCGTGGTTATTATCGAAAGTGAGTTTCCCGTAGACCCTGAACCCAACAAATTGCTTTGCTACCAAACACCTATTCACAGTGTATTGACTTCCTAATAATCCAGCAAACTCACATTTGATTGGGAGTATGTGGTGTCTGTCTGTTTTATACGTTATGTTAAATATAGGGTTTTAGGCGGGGTTCAGAGTAATTTTGTGGTTAAGCCAACATGCAGTCTATGTATGAGCAAAAACTCTCCTTTAGCTTTTCTTATACCGTGAAACTGGAGGACACAAGCTTTACACACTGTCATTTTCTTCATTTGTAAGTAAATTATCTTATTTAATTTCATTTAGCTTTCTGGGATTTTAAACCTAGTAGATAACGATTTTTTAAATCTTACATTTCTTGATGAGGTGAATAAAAGCTGTCAAATAATTGCATCGCTAATCATAATTGCTTATGATTCATAGGCTACAAACTGTTTAGAGGAAATAACCATCAGAGATCTAATTTGCTGTTTTACAACTTACAATTATTCGTGTTTCTACAAAATGCCAGGGCTGAATGAAGCTTTTGTCTGCCAAGCTGAAAACCTCTGCATCACAATTAGACCTGATGAACAAGAAGCACTTTCTCTGGATCTGGGGCACTGAATGTCTGGAACACAAACTTCAGTTGTATTTTTCCATCCACGTTCTTTTCCCTCCTTTGCTTTTCGATTGTATCATCAGACCCGTTTGGCAGTTGATGTGGATGGCATCAGAATAGATTACAATGGAAAGAACAGAGAATATCATTACCATAGTTCCTTGTTTTTTAAAAAGTTACTGTAACTACTTAAAAACATGTATACGGTTTAGTAATCAAAACAAATCAATCTACTCTCAATTATATATGGTGACTCATCGTTCACTTCATTAGGTACACCTTGCTAGCACCGGGTTGGACCACCTTTTGCCTTCAGCACTGACTTAATTCTTCATGGCATAGATTCAACAAGGTCCTGGAAACATTCCTCAGAGATTTTGGTTCATATTTTCATTATTGCAGCACTCAGTTGTTGCAGATATGTCGGCTGCACATCCATGACGCGAATCCCCCCCTTCCACCTTATCCCAAAGGTGCTTTATTGGATTGAAATCGGGTGAGTGTGGAGGTACATTAAATTTGAGTACAGTAAACACATTGTCATGTTCAGGTAACCTGTTTAAGATGATATGAGCTTTGTGACAAGGTGCGTTATCCTGCTGGAAGTAGCCAATAGAAGATGGAAACACTGTGGTCATAAAGAGATATACATGGTCAGCAACAATACTCAGGTAGGCTGTGGCATTCAAACAGCGCTTAATTTGTAACAAAGGGCCCATGTTAATGTTTTATATGCCAAATTCTGACCGTACCATCTGAATGTCGCATCAGAAATCGAGACTTGTCAGACCAGGCAATGTTATTCCAGTCTTCTATTGTCCAATTGTGATTGGCCCGTGCATGAGATGCTCTTCAGAAATGCTCTTCTTCATTCCTTGGTTGTAACAAGTGTTTTTTTTATAGTCACTTTTGCCTTTCTATCAGCTCGAGCTATTCTCCTCTGACCTCTCCAATCAAAATGTCTGCCCAGTGGACTGCTGCTCACTTGATATTTTCTATTCTTCGGACCATTCTCTGTAAACCCAGGAGATTGTTGTGCAGAAAGATCAGCAGTCTCTGGTATACTCACACCAGCCCATCTGGCACCAACAACCATACCACTGGTCGAAGTCACTTAAATCACCTTTCTTCCCATTTCTGATGCTTGGTTTGTTCTCAGCAGAAAGTCTTGACAATGTCTACATGCCTAAATGCATTGACTTGCTGCCACGTGATTGGCTGATTAGATATTTGCATTAACGAGCAGTTGAACAAGTGTACCTAATGAAGTGACCAGTGAGTGTACATAGATGATACAGTGTGTGCAAGAGGAATTCACGATTTAGGTTCAGTCCATTGTTGTTAGAAACCCCCTTCCCATATACCTGATAAAATGTACCTGATGAAATCTCAGACTAGGGCTGGCTGTATCTATAGAGGCTAGAGGCTGCCATGCACCTATCAAAGCCAGTAACAGTTTACGATTTGATTATGAAGGATATGTTGACTGGCATTGAGACTGGGCCCCTTTGTGTTTCTATTACTTGAAAGCGTGTTTTTGACAATGTATTCTAAGTTAAAGCAGCATGCAAATTTTGACCTCTGGTTGTGAAAGTGCACAAATGGGTCCTCGAAAAGTTTATTTGATGATTAGTGCCCCATGTAAACAAACCCTTTCTTTCAAACTTCAAATTTCATGGCTAACTGAGGTATGATGACTACCTAAAGATAATGCACATATTAACAACCCATTTCATCCAGCCCAAATCAGAGGTTTAAACAGTTATGTCGTTAATCACAAAAGTTCCAGACTGCAGCTTTTATGGAAAGACCTTTTAAAGTTGAGAATTGTTTTGTGTCTGTAGGTTCGTAATAGGAGGCCCAGACATGAATGCAGTTCATGCATGTTTGAATCGAACCATATGTTAAAACTGTGATTTCGTTTCGATTTGAAGGGTGTAGCAGCCCTTTCAGAATACACTTGAAAATTGCAGCATTAAAGCGTCGTCAAATTACACTACCATCTGGGATTCCATCAGCACACCTTCTGTCGCTGTGAAGACAACTCACTTTTAAAACACCACCATGTTGTTCAAATGTGTTGAATCTGTGGAACAGCTTTTACTGACTCCTCGAACATACAGTGTGTGTCTTTGTTGGATTCCTTGTAATCACGATTTGAAGCAGTTCTGCTTGGCGGGCCTGTAGCAACAGCCACTCCTGACTAACTATACTTGAGCCGTGACTCAACCCAATGTCTGCACGCTATTTTAATACTTTGCGGGAATGGTTTACCCTCTCTTTAGAGAACAGGCAAAAAGAAAATGACATACTTCAAACTGAGACACATCACAATGCTTCACATCCAAACCTATATCAGTTCAGATGTATTGTTTCAGGAATGCATTTAGGCTATTCTGATGTTAACTCATAGTCATTCCCATTTGCTCTCTGAGGGATGCTAGTCTATTTTCGGTTGAGAGAGGGCACTAGGTTTAAGCTTGATATTTTGGGCGTGGGTTGAGAAACGTGGTGTGGATAGCCTAGTTCTTTTTTCCATTGCGGTTGCTATGAGGACCAGTCCATCTGCACGCCTGGTTAGGATGGGATCGTTTCAGCTGATGTTTGCGTCTAACCTCTTTCTTTGAACCTTCTTTCTTCCCTCCCTCCATCTACCCAACTCAGGGAAGTTTTGCTCCACGGTCAAATTAAGCAGCCAAATGGCATCAGGAGGGAGATGGGATATGGGCGATGATTTGCCAACATGCCATTCAGGTCAAATAACTTTTATAGAACAACACGGCCACCTGCTAACATGCTGATAGAATATGCGTTTTGCACTCATATGCACGTACACTTGCCTTGCGTACACACGAAGACACATACTTGCACGTTTGTGTTGCCCCCCTACCACCCCAATCACACACAGGCACATCCAAACATGCTGGCGTTTCATGCTCACACAGATACACACACAGGCACATCCAAACATGCTGGCGTTTCATGCTCACACAGATACACACACAGGCACATCCAAACATGCTGGCGTTTCATGCTCACACAGATACGCACACTTGCTCCTTCAAGCCATTCCAGACACAGTGTGTAAGATAAAGATTGCTATGCAGTTATAGCGGGAAGATCATTTTCGTGTTTGGGATTATTGGTCGATTGCAGTCAAGGCTGCATCCTCAGTATCAGACACCATGGCCAATCAAATCCAAATATATTTCATGAAGCCATTTTCATATCAGCAGTTGTCATTGTAGTCAAGTGCTTAAACAGACTCCCAGCATAATCCCCCACAAATGCAACTAAGATAATAACAGTATTGGGGAAGTTACTCTGAAACTGTAGTTTAACAAGATACAAGCTAGTTGTAAGTTATTGTAGTTAAACTACAGTCAAGCTAGCCTTTTTGGAAAGTAGTTAGCAACACTACAAGTTACTGTCAAAAAGTAACTAGCTACATTGAAACTACTTTTATTTTTTTTAATGATGTATATTATAAATAACTGAATAAGTGTCTGAGGAATGTATTACATAAAACATTTTCTGTTTAAATCAATCATACAATTATGATTTCAAGGATAATTGTTTTATTACACACAATGCTCAAATATCTCAGGCTGCCAGGCTTTACTTTCCTTGAGAGACATGAACTAGGACAAAAGGCCATGGGTTATTAGTTGTTTCTCCATCCTCAGATTCTGCTGCCATGTCTTGCTCCATCATGAATAATATAGCATGGGTATGTCGAACTTGAATTGTCAAACCACTTCTGTAGCTACATCAGTGAACCGTAAGCCGCAAGACGCGTGATTAAACAACAGGTGGCGATAACGCAAACATTTTGTTTGTAATCTAATAAGAAGAAGCTGTGCTGCTTCATTCATGACAGGCTCGACAAAACACAATGTAGCTTCTGCTCACGCTACACAGATACTTGCTGCAAAAGTAGTTAGCTACTGGAAAAGCTACTCTGTTTAAAAGCAACTGAGCTACTGCTAAGTTACTGAAAATTGTAGTTAAGTTAGTAGTGTCGCTACTTGTAGTTAACTACTCCCCAACACTGGATAATAAGCAAATGGGTTAGAAAACAAATTCCCTAGTAGGGTTCGAACCTAGAACAAAACTGTGACATGAACCTAGGACAAAACTTTGACAGGAACCTAAGACAAAACTTTGACAGGAACCTAGGATGAAACGTTGACAGGAACCTAGGATGAAACGTTGACAGGAACCTAGGATGTAACTTTGACAGGAACCTAGGACGAAACTTTGACAGGAACCTAGGACAAAACTTTAACAAGAACCTAGGATGAAACGTTGACAGGAACCTAGGACGAAACTTTGACAGGAACCTAGGACGAAACTTTGACAGGAACCCAGGATGAAACTCTGACAGGAACCTAGGACCAAACTTTGAAACGAACCTAGGACCAAACTTTGAGAGGAACCTAGGACGAATCTTTGAAAGGAACCTAGGATGAAACTTTGACAGAAACATCTGACTGTGCCGGGTGCAGATTACAAACGTACACTACAGTGCTGGAGTCCATCACCTTTGCTCTTCAATGTATTAAAAAAATTCAGATGTCCAGGTGGTCAATTAGTTTTTTACTCTTTGGAAAAACCTAATGCATTCACTAGTATCCAATTTCTTTGTTGATGCTTAGATTAGGTATTGTTTGCTGTTTGTTTTTTGCCCATAAGCTTTAAAAATATGTTTAATGATGTACTGTATGTTGTTCCTGAAAAAGTATAACTGAAGATGCAAGAACATGCAAAATTTGAATCCCCACAGGAATAAGTCAAATATCTGACTAACCTCTGAAAGACTAAATAATTAATGTAGATTCACTTCACCACTGATAGCACTGACTTGGGAAGTAGCAAAATCATGCCAAACCATTGGCAGTGTGACCTAACACATCATTAGCTAACATATCATGGCTGATTTCCTTTCACATACTAAGCTATATGACCATTTGAGTCACTAAAACATCAGTATCATAACATAATATACTTTGGTGGCTTGAATGCAATAAGCTAGCATGTTACCGTTGTTGTGAAATTGCTTGTGCTAAATCTGATGTTCACTTACACAATACATATCAAGCCAAGCCATTGATATAATGGAGTCTCTTATCTCATCAGTAAGTTATCATTTGCAAAAGCATAACACTTCCAGTGGCTTAGAAGTTAGCATACCATTTTAATGGGAGTGAACTGTGAAAACACTAGCATTGGAAGATAGCCAGCAATAGTTGGTGTCTTTCCAGTAGCAACAAGGATATTTAAAACAGAGCTTTGTTCTTAGGAGAGTCTTTGTTTTAAACCGCTACTGCTTTTTCATCAGGTATTTTTCATTCAGGCTAATTCTGAGGCTGTCCTGTCGTGACTGTTCTTGGCAACTTGCTACATGTGTACGATCAATAAGGTCATGACCTGTCAGTTATCTACTACACTATAAGGTCAGGGGATCTGGGAAATGTCTGTGTATAAAACACAAGAAGCCACTTTTTACTAAATCATTTCAGAATAGCAAATTTGTTAGCATTCCTTGACTTAGCTTTGAGTAAATATTCAATGTAATAATGTATAACATCCTTTTTGATTATGCAATATATGAAATCTATTAACAATAGCCAAACAGTAACCCAGTATGCATGCACACCTTTGATTCAAAATAAAAATGGTATGAATGTAGAGCTTTGCACGTTGGCAATATTTCACTGAGAAGTTTGAACCACTGCAAGCCATCTTGTCAGTGAGCAGACTATTCTACGTTTTGTTAATTTATCATACCGTACATTGTGCTCTAATATGCCACTATCTGGGCGCATCGGCATCTGATATCCTCAGCAAAATGTATTAGAACCACAGTGAGGCAGAACTCCTAAACTAGTATAATATGGGTTTTAGCAAACATCTGGTTCTACTGCCAATTGGCATTACATATTACTCCTTCAGTTACCCTCCATAAACCTAGAGGTCCAATTGATTCAACCTTTTTCCTGACGGCACTCCTGGGAAATCTCCAGTCTCTTTGATAGCCTTCCTAGGTTTTCTGTGTCATATTAAAGCTGAGATGAAATCAGCACATGTTACTTGGTCTCTTTCTCTATCTCTAACCCGTAGAAATGAAGTTACTAGAAGAGACTAAACCTGTTAGATGACTGCAATGTTACCCAATGTGGCCCTGTGTCCAACCATCTACTGACTTCACAGTTTTAATAATTCAATATTTGTGATGGAACCACTTTGAAGAACAGTTGAGTTGCCAGAGGTAGGGCATGTGGTGATTGTGTAGAGAAGGTGAATGGGGTCAACATTATGTCCATTCACAATTATGACAGGTGTGTGTGTGTGTGTCCCCATAGTGCTAACCCTGTGTTTCCTCTATTCCCAGGTGTACCTCATCAATGTCACATATTCTGACAACACCTCACACATAATCTACAGAAGATACAGCAAATTCTTTGACCTTCAGGTATTTTCAAGTTCTTTCAATTTTTTGATTCCTTTCAAAAGTCCTCCCCTGGAGGGTATATTCATGTATTAACAGTCAGTGTGGAGACAAAGTGTTTGTTTTTTCTTTGGTGCACTTCTGTGATTTTTTTGCAGATTAATTTTAGTCGATTGTGAGTGACTGTTCTATAAAAACACGGATACACTTGTATTCTCCACACATGGTTGAGTCAATGAATCAATGTGACTGTTAGTAATTGGTCTGGGAGTGAGGTTGCGCTGATGATTTCTATCTCTTCTAGCCTCAGAGACACACACACACACACACACACACACACACACACACACACACACACACACACACACACACACACACACACACACACACACACACACACACACACAC
>JACXGM010025521.1:0-15267 GCA_016801145.1 Umbra pygmaea | reverse complement strand
TTTTGGGAACCAAACAAGAACGTTCTAGGAACGTTCCCTGTAGGTTATTTTTAGGTTTAATTTTATAACCTAAAGAGAACGTTCTGGGAATGTTCCCTGTAGGTTATTTTTAGGTTCTATTGTTCGAGTAGGTTCCCAGAACGTTCCCCTAACCTTAAGGGAACGTTCTATTAACGTTAAGAAAACTTTCCTGGGGAACGTTAAGGGAACCTTAAGGGAATGTTCTGGGAACGTTCTGGGAACCAAAAACTAACGTTCCCAGAACGTTCCCAGAACCTAAAATTGTTAGCTGGGATAGCAAGCTCTTGTAATACATTCTAAAAGTTACCAGATTGTCTGGCACATTTGTTCCTTCATGCTTTTAAGGTTCACATTTGGGTGAGAATTTGAATGATATTGGTAATCCATCATTTCAACTTTGAATCAAACAGTACCAATATTAATCTTTAGTGATCCTACAGTAAGAGAACAGAAGCATTTATAATGTATAGTAATACAAGTTGAATATGTTGGAGTTATTCTTCCATTCCCAACCTGCTTTTTGCCTAGGGTGACATGTATTTTTGCAAACATTTTAAGATAGCTGCTGAATTTGAAATTGCCAGACAATTAAACATGAATACACTTTTACAATAATGTAGTAAGAATATTTACTGACCGTTAATTAACTTTAACTAACATGTTAACTAACATTAATGCACACATATATAACGGCCTTTGTTAATATTAACTAATATGAATAAATTTTTATTAAGATTTTTAATAACTGTTAGACAATACTAATTACTGCATTAACTCATGCCAGTAAATTTAATTTGTTACCAAACCATGCCACATTCATGGCACACCTTTTATTCACAGCCTTTTATGTATAAGTGAATGAGGGGCTTGATATGGTTTTGAACATAACTCTTATTTAGGGTACATGCTAATCTCCAATAGAGTTTAAAACAATAGTGAAAGGCTCTAATGCAAACTCAGCACCAGGGATAGCAGAGATGCAGTCAAGGTTACTTAGAGAAAGATCTTCAGAAATCTTGTTCAGGAAATCTGATTGGGATAATCCAAAGTCATAAAAGAAGCTATGTTTGGTTACGGAAAAAAGCCATTTGGAGGAAGAGTCTGTGATTATTTTAGAGTTGTTTTGCTGTCCTAGTAGCAGTTGTATAGCAAAGGCATCTGATTGCCTGTACTGCCCATAGGGCTCTGCTCTGAATTAGTGCACTATGTAGGGAATAGGGTGAAGGCAATGTTTTTTTGTCTCTTTCAGGTGCTGCTGTCTCTCAGTGCATTCCTCTGTGCTGGCCAGGTGTGAACGCTGTGAGGTGCTGAAACTCACGGGAAGCAGATTCACTAGATTAATTCACACATCAACACTCATGAAAGAGCTGTGGAGAATATTTGTGTCTGTTTGAGCAAGGCGAGAGCTAAACACTTTACAACCCAGAGCTCTCCAGGTAGAAAGCTTGGCGTCAGACACCCGGGTAGAGGCCTCTGAACTCTAAGGATCTAAGCTTGTAAGTGTTTCGTAACAATCATGAAGAATTTTCCTTCTTCAAGATGATTATAGTGTTGTGAATTTATAATTAGTGAAGGAAGTAGTTAGATGGTATCTTTATTCATTATCTTCTCGTCAGCATGCCACAGACCCTATGCATTCACTACCTGTAACCTCCCAGGAATGCAAACTCTGATCACATGCTGTCTATCAAAGTCTAATCACATGCTGTCTGTCTCTCAAAGTCTAATCACATGCTGTCTGTCTCTCAAAGTCTAATCACATGGTGTCTGTCTCGCAAAGTCTAATCACATGCTGTCTGTCTCTCAAAGTCTAATCACATGCTGTCTGTCTCGCAAAGTCTAATCACATGCTGTCTGTCTCTCAATGTCTAATCACATGCTGTCTGTCTCTCAAAGTCTAATCACATGCTGTCTGTCTCTCAAAATCTAATCACATGCTGTCTGTCTCTTACACTCTGAACACAGGATGTCTGTCTTTTAAAGTCATATTACATGACATCTGCTTCAAAGCTTCCAGTCTGTCAGAACATACAGTTGTGCTCATAAGTTTGCATACTCTGGCAAAAATTGTGAAATTCCAGCATAGAGTTTGACAATATGACTGTTCATGCAAAAACTCTGACTGTTATGTAAGGATAGTGACCATATGAAGTAATTCATTATCACACACTTGTTTGGCTCCTTTGTAAACCATACTGATAACAGAAATCAAAGGTTTACATACCCTTGAATGTTCGGCCTTGTTACAGACACACAAGGTGACACACAGGTTAGAATGGCAATGAAAGGATTGTCAATTGAAATTATGTCTGTAAATAAATAGTCAATGGGTTTATTAGCACTCACGTGGATTCACTGAGCAGGCTAGATACTGAGCCTTGGGGAGCAGAAAATAACTAACAAAAGACCTGCATAATAAGGTACTGAAACTGCATAAAGTTGGAGTTGGATATACACTATAAAGTTATACAAAGCCTTGCAAATGCCCGTCAGTACTGTTCAATCAATTATTAAAAACTGAAAGATTCAGGGATCTCTTGATACCAAGCCAAGGTCAGGTAGACCAAAAAAGATTTCAGCCAAATCTGCAATAAGATTTGTTCAGGATACAAAGAAAAAAACATGTAACCTCAGGAGACACACAGGCTGCTCTGCAAAAAAATGGTGTGTTTGTTTCAAGGAGCAAAATACGACAATACTTAAACAAAAATTTGCTGCATGGTCGAGTTACCAGAAACAAGCCTTTACTGTGCTAATGCCACAAAACATTCCGGTTAAAAAATGCCTGACAACACCTTGACATGCCTCACAGCTTCTGGCACACTGTAATTTGGAGTGACGAGACCAAAATAGAGCTTTATGGTCACAAACATAGGCGCTACGTTTGAAGAGGGGCCAACAAGGCCTATAGTGAAAAGGATACCATCCCCACTGTGAAGCATGGTGGTGGATCACTTATGTTTTGGGGGTGTGTGAGCTCTAAAGGCATGGAAAAATTGATGGGGTATTGTTTGTAGAATTTTGAGTGAAATAATGAATTTCATCCATTTTGGAATAAGGGTGTAACATAACAAAATTAGTAAAAAGTGAAGGGCTGTGAATTCTTTCTGGATCCACTGTATGTCAACATATTAAAATAATATCTTATCCATCTAATGTTTCATAAAACACTGACAATATATTTAGCAAGCCCAATTCTGCCTAAGCACGATTTTCAAAACAGGGCCCATGTTTTCAAAACACTACACACAATTAGCACAACCACACACCCAATTAGCAAATCACTACAGATCCTTTGCATAATTAAACACTCTTGTAAAAACGATACACTTCTGTTTAAAAACCACACTGTGTTACCATATGAAACACACGTTTCACATTACTATACTCTGTTTGCATGAGTTACACTCTGCTGTGATAAACTTAAAACACATTTAGCACTTCTACTTCCCTATGATTAGAGTAGGCTACCATCAACAAAGTACAAATATAATGTAAATTCACCAAACACTACACAAGACCAATGTTGCAGACTGAAGAAACTCATTTATTTCTCAACACGCCCAAAATGTTGACATGGAGATTCATAATACTGTAACAAAATGTCACTTTATGTGTTGTACTGTAAGTTTACTGTAAAAGAAAAAACTAGACATTGTCTCTTCGCCTAGCTGGATCTGGCCAGAGAATTTCATCAACATCGCAGGCAATGTTGTCATTAGCAAGGCACCTTGGAAAGAAACGTCTTGAATGACGAATCCATCCTTGCATTGCTGCTACCTTCATCTGGTCACAGGCCTCCTCCATGGCTCTATGGAGATGGAGATCATATACCTTCCACCGCCATGCCGAGAAAAATTATTCTATAGGGTTGAGGAATGGAGAGTATGGTGGAAGATATAGGACGGTGAAATGTAGATGTTGCTGAAACCAGTTCTGAACCAGAGCAGAGCGTTGGAAAGACACATTGTTCCAGACAACAATGTATTGTATATTATCGATTTGATTTGCTGATGTTATGTTGTGCAATTGGTCCAAGAATGTAAGTATGAGTGCTGTGTTGTAAGGGCCCATACGGGCGTGGCGGTGGAGGACCCCATTCTGTGTAATGGCTGCACAGAGTGTTATATTACCCCCACGTTGCCCTGGGACATTGACTATAGTCCTGTGGCCAATGATGTTTCTTCCCCTATTTCATGTTCTCATCAGGTTGAACCCAGCCTCATCTACATAAATGAACTCAAAGTCAAGTCAAAGTTGTTTATTTATCATATGCATCGAATAACATACATCATCTTATGCAGAGAAATTTCTTTTGACATGGCACGGCGATTCTATGCAGTGGGCTTAAAAACAAGAATTACAACAATATAAGAATTTTAAAATAATAATGACAATAGTAATAATAATAATAAAATGCTAGGTATGCTGGATCTCCTCTCCATCCATTCGTAAAACTCTCTGAAGGACAGTGTCAGGCAAAATTGTGTAGTTCAGTGTAGATCTAGTATACATATTACATTATTAGTATACATATTACATTATTAGTATACATATTACTTTATTAGTATACATATTACATTATTAGTATACATATTACATTATTAGTGTACATATTACATTATTAGTGTACATATTACATTATTAGTATACATATTACATTATTAGTATACATATTACATTATTAGTATACATATTACATTATTAGTATACATATTACATTATTAGTATACATATTACAGAACAGTAAAAGATTATGAGGCAGTATGCAAGATCACACTGCTAAAGTGAATACATACCTCTGCTTTATCATGCCGCAGTCGTTTCACCCTTTCAGAAATGCGCTGGAAAGGCACTCGATAAATTTGCTTCATTTGAATATGTTTTTTTTAGCATGTGTGCCAGTGTTGATGTTGAGACCAGATGGATATTGTTGAAACTGACGTAGTTATTGACAATGTTAGCTTGGAGCTGATTGAGTGTTCACTATCTCCATGTTCACTATCTCCCTCTCTTGCTGTTCTGCGAACATAGGAGGCCTTCCCCCTTGTTGTTCCTGACCCTCAATCCCATGTAGAAAAATAAAAAACATTGTAAATTTGTTATTTTTTCATTTTCAATTCCTACTTCCTGTCTGTGATAAAAAATGTCCTCTCTTTCCTTGTGACGCAACAAACCCCCGTTATTGCGGAAGAAGTGGAAGCAGGTTATGAAGACGTGAAGTTTAGAGCAGTCACCCCCACCTGCAGGAAGTCTGCCAATTCTATGTGCACTTTCTAGTTTCGGAGGGAATGGGAAAATATAAGGGATGGCCTCTGCGAAGAACCCAACCAAAAATCCAATCAGGTCAGACCCCACAGTACCCTCTGGCATTCCAAACCACACAGAAATTACAGCATTTGGAGTGGCACTCGAGGTCGTCAGTGTTCTCTGCTAGATGAGGATTTTCTTTCTCCAAATGGGCGACTATTATGGGATAAATCATGCTCACATCCTTCAAAGCTGCAAGCCTGTTTCTTAGCAGCCTCCTGCACCTCATCCAAGGCTACAGAAAAGGGAGCCAGAGCCAATGGCCATGTGGACTGCGAGAATAGCCATAGTATCCAGTATTAACTCTGCTCTGAAGGTCCTAAGATGGGATTCCAGCTCTGTCAGCATGACTGGGTGAGGGTCAGTGGAGGCAGGTGCAAGGCATGTATCTGCACCATGACTCTAGTGGTCAGTCGAATCAGAAGGGCTCGCTGCAACGGGTCGTTTTCCCTTCTAAACATGCGACACTAGGAGGAAAATGTGAGGCAAAAACGCATAAATAAAATGTAAACAGAGTGTGCTATAGTAGAAAGTAGAATGCTAAGTGAAAATGTAGAAAAGTTATTTAAAATGTAGGAGCCTCGGCCACGTCCGACCTTTCTGTTCACATGCTCAAACCGGAAGCCCTACTGACCACATTTCTCAGAAAATCCAAATATTAAATATTGTTAGTCATTGTATTTATCACAAAATCAGCTAGTTGATCAGATATTTTTCCCCCTCACTGTAAATGTGTAAAGACAAGGTGCAAATGAGGGAGGAGAATGAACATGTGCAGTGACCAGACATTAGCTCTAGGCAGTGAGGGGGATGGTGGGCAAGTTTCAGAGGATTTTTTTATTATTTCGTTCCAGTCACTGGTGGCTGAGACCTGAAAGTAGTGGCAGCCATGGTAGGTATGGGGGGACCAGAGCGACGTACCTGCTTGAGAAATGGGTTTAGGTACAATGGAGTTTTACGTAGTGATGACGTGGAGGATGGCGTGCGAAGTTTGAAAGAAAGTGTAAATAGAGAAACGGGGAAATAAGGCAGAATTTAAAAGTACTAATAAAGAGCAGACCTGAGTTCTACACGAGGTGTCAGTAAATTTGTATCAACACTACATAAACTACATTACATTTCCTCAGGAGGGAGTTACAGGCAGTTCTGTAAATTATATCAGCAAAGTCTAGGATTGGTAATATGGTCATTTTCACAAGGGGATTTTTGGCAGGAAGACTAAAGTTAGCCGATCCCAGATTTAATTTTGGATTGGAAATGGTTAATGTGGGTCTGGAGAGTGAACAGACTAACCAGACACCTAGGTATTTGTAGGTGTCCACATATTCGAATTCAGACCCGCATGCATTTAGTTTTACTAGAGTTGAGGAGTCATTAGAGGCCAAATAAGGAGTGTTGAATAGTATCGAAGCTCTTTTGGAGGTTTGTTATCACAGTGGCTAATGAAGGGCCAGATGATACAGAATGGTATAATTTACGTAATGGTAGATCCGCGAGTCTCCAGTAGGGAGAGCAAGGTCGTTGAGTCGGCCTGAGAATCGAACCCCATAGAGACATCAATAGGTCCAGACAACTGACCCTCAGATTTAACACAATGATCTGAGATGTAGTTGGTGAACCAATCAAGGCAGTCATTTGGGAAACCAAGGATATTGAGTCTTCCAATAAGGCAGAAGACGGCTGCATAGAGACAGTCTTTAATCAACGGCGGTTGTGATGTTGTTTAGGACCCTGAGCATTGCTGAGGTGCACCCAAGACCATCTTGGAAGCCAGATTGCGTAGCAGAGAGAGTATGGTGGGATTTGAAGTCTGATAATCTGTTTGTATACTTGGCTTTCAAAGACTTTAGAAAGGCAGGGCAGGATGGATATGGGTCTGTAGAAGTTAAGGAAAGGCAGGGCAGGATGGATATGGGTCTGTAGAAGTTAAGGAAAGGCAGGGCAGGATGGATATGGGTCTGTAGAAGTTAAGGAAAGGCAGGGCAGGATGGATATGGGTCTGTAGAAGTTAAGGTTGAGAATTTCCACCCATTTGGGGGATGATCGTGGCAGCTTTCCAATCTCTAGGGATCTCTGATGATGCAAAAGATACATTAAACATTGTGGTTGCAATAATAGCTGTGGATAATGTTAGATCGAAAGTGTCTAGATTATCTAGCCTTGCTAATTTGTAAGGGTCTAAATTTTGCAGCTCTTTCAAAACATCTATCTTGATTTGGGGGAGGGAGAAACAGGGGATTGAGTAAGTAGCTGCTGGGGGGGCAGGATGGGGGTGGCCAGGCGGAAAGCCCAGTGTGGGCTGGCGTGGCATGAACTGAGATTGGACTCTTTAATATGTATATTGTTTACTTCTGTTATTGTCTGTGTATTTTCCTTTTTTGTATTCAGTGCATTGCATGTCGTTTTATGTTACTGTCCCTTTAAGTGCTTGTGACACCTCTGTCTAGTTTGGCTATTTCTAGGTTAGTTTAGGCTGGCATCTTGTAGATCTGATGATTACAGATTACGTTCAGCCGTGTTCCATTAGCCAGTTTGTGCTTTATAAAGGGTGGCCAGACTAGAGAGAGGTGTCGGTCATTGAATATCTGTTCTTTGTGCGGAAGGCTGTCCGGGAGCTTCACTATATCATATTGTAAGGTGCGAAAAGAGTGTTGTTGGAGTTTGGAAGATTATGCGTACGCACTTTACGTGTATATTAGCTGTCAGTTTTTATGCCACTGTGAGAGCATAGTAAGCTATATAAGTAAACTCGTTGTGCACTCGCTTCAACTAGTTGTTATAGTTTGGAAGATTATGAGTACACTCTTTACTTGTGTGTTAGCTGTCAGTGTTTATGCTACTGTGAGCGTATTAAGCTATATAGAGTAAGTACACTCATTGTGTACTCGCTTCAAATTTTTGCCTGCAACTGCATATACACTCACCTTATTAGAAACACCATTAGAAACACCATACTAATACTGTGTTTGACCCCCTTTCGCCTTCAGAACTGCCTTAATTCTATGTGGCATTGATTCAACAAGGTGCTGAAAGCATTCTTTAGAAATGTTGGCCCATATTGATAGGATAGCATCTTGCTGTTGATGGAGATTTGTGGGATGCACATCCAGGGCATGAAGCTCCCGTTCCACCACATCCCAAAGATGCTCTATTGGGTTGAGATCTGGTGACTGTGGGGGCCATTTTAGTACAGTGAACTTATTGTCATGTTCAAGAAACCAATTTGAAATTATTAGAACTCTGTGACATGGTGCATAATCCTGCTGGAAGTAGCCATCAGAGGATGGGTACATGGTGGCCATAAAGGGATGGACATGGTCAGAAACAATGCTCAGGTAGGCCGTGGCATTTAAACAATGCCCAATTGGCACTATGGGGGCCTAAAGTGTGCCAAGAAAACATCCCCCAAACCATTACACCACCACCACCAGCCTGCACAGTGATAACAAGGCATGATGGATCCATGTTCTCATTCTGTTTACGCCAATTTCTGACTCTACCATCTGAATGTCTCAACCAAAATCGAGACTCATCAGACCAGGCAACATTTTTTCCAGTCTTGAACTGTCCAATTTTGTTGTGCTCTTGAAAATTGTAGCCTCTTTTTCCTATTTGTAGTGAAGATGAGTGGTACCCGGTGGGGTCTTCTGCTGTTGTAGCCCAACCACCTCAAGGTTGTGCGTGTTTGTGGCTTTACAAATGCTTTGCTGCATACCTCGGTTGTAACGAGTGGTTATTTCAGTCAAAGTTGCCCTTCTATCAGCTTGAAGCAGTCGGCCCATTCTCCTCTGACCTCTAGCATCAACAAGGCATTTTCGCCCACAGGACTGCCGCATACTGGATGTTTTTCCCTTTTCACACCATTCTTTGTAAACCCTAAACATGGTTGTGCATGAAAATCCCAGTAACTGAGCAGATTGTGAAATACTCAGACCGGCCCGTCTGGCACAAATCACCTTTCTTTCCCATTCTGACATTCAGTTTGGAGTTCAGGAGATTGCCTCGACCAGGGCCACACCCCTAAATGCATTGAAGCAACTGCCATGTGATTGGTTGAGTAGATCATTGCATTAAGGAGAAATTGACCGGGTGTTCCTAATAATCCTTTAGGTGAGTGTATATATGTATGTTCCACATCTATATTAAAAACAAACAACAACCATCTACTGCCTGCTCTGGTGTCCCTCTCTCTACATATATAGTCAGAAACACTATATACTTTGCCACAGTCATTTTCACATCTTCAAAATATGATTCCCCCACCTCCTTGCTTATGTTGCTGCCTTATTGGTACATGGTGGCCATCCACCAACCATCCACTACTCCATCCATCTGGACCATCCATGGTTGCACGGCACTCATCAGTAAACAAGATTGTTAGAAATATATATTAGAAATATAAATATTAGTCTTCATGTATTTCTGGGCCCACTGCAACCATTTCTGCTTGTGAGCATTGGTTAGGGGTGGCCGAATAGTAGATTTATGCTCAACTGCAAGCCTCTGGACGATCCTACACCTTGAGGTTCACGGGACTCCAGAGGCACCAGCAGCTTCAAATACCTGTTTGCTGCACGAACCCGTCCGCGCTCTAAATCAGCCACAAAACTCTTCATAGTACGATGATCACACTTAAGTTGTTCATGAAATATATAATGTTTTCACACCTTCTCCAAGGCATTGCACTATTTGATGCTTTTCCACAGCAGTGAGATCCTTTCTCTTTTCCATAATGCTTGAAACCTGTGCCATGGTTAATAATGTGGAACATCCTTCTTAAATAGTTTTCCATTAATTGGGCTCACCTGGCAAACTAATCATCACAGGTGACTGAGATTGATTTCAGTGATCCAAGGAGTACACAATAACATTTATGAGTTTGATTGAAAATCAAGATATTTAATGTTTTTTACACTTAATTCTGATTTGCATAATAATTTGGAACGTGGTGTAGATGGGTCTCTGAGACATCACTTCAGAATGCCTGGTGCAGGACTGCATTGAAGGACCACGTCAGCAGGCTAGTCATGTTGGGTCGGCTGGGCTCTGAGTTGTCAGGGGAAGATCCAGGTACTGTAGCCTACATGTTAGTACACCCCATTGGCTAGCCAGGAGGTGGCCCTAGCTCTGGACTAACTGGTGCTTGCCTGGAGACAGTGGAGCTGGCTGATATCAGCTACTTGGTTGCAGCTAGTTGGCTATGATGCTTCTGGAGTTGTGGTAGAGTGGTAGAGTGTTGACGGAGCTACACACTGACTGGTGCAGGCTAACAGTGGCTAGTTAGCTATCTATCCATCGAAGGATCCTGGGATATGGCAAGAAAATTGAACATAATTTCCACAAGGGTTTGGGCGAGTTACAGTTTTTAGATCCTTTAAACTTAGAACCTTTTCACATAACCACCTGTGTCAATTAGAATGTTAGTCCGATTACCACCTGTGTCAATTAGAATGTTAGTCCGATTACCACCTGTGTCAATTTGAATGTTAGTCCGATTACCACCTGTGTCAATTAGAATGTTAGTCCGATTACCACCTGTGTCAATTAGAATGTTAGTCCGAGGTTGCAAAAATCCTGGTGTTTAGATTTGGCTACTACTTAAGTTTTGGTGTCTGTGAGCAAGAGAGTCAAGACTAGCATGTGTTTGTTAACCTGTTTGAATGATAGAATGTAAATCTGTTTTGTTTGTCTATTAGTGTGTTATAATCAGTAGTCTAATAGTGTTTGTCCTTAAACCTGCTAAATTATTCAAATGTAAAATATGAGTGTTAGTTTGCCTGTTCAGATCAACAGGTCTGGTGCACTGCTCATTGGTTAGTGTGTATGTTCATTGGACTGTTAGTATGACATTTTCAACGGTAAAGTGGCCATACTTCAACCCTATTGATGAAAACTGAGCAGATGAATATTCAAAGATCTTCCTCCTCTGAGGCTCAGATTGAAATTCTTCTTGGCATCATCTCTCATCTTTGTAAAGCAAGCTTGGGAGTGACGGGCATTAGCATTGTTAACGTTGGCTCACAAGGAGTCTGGTTTCTCGGGGCAACGCCACAGCATTTTTGGAGGGTGCACAGCAGTTGCTGAGGCAACCAGGATGAGAAGTGAATGAACAGATGTCATAGTAATCCATCACACTGTGGCCTCGTTCAGTTCCCCTTCTAATGCAACAAACACCAATACTTATCTTGACCCTGTGCTTTTCTCAGCAATGTGTGTGATGCACTGAGGGTGGGGGGTTACGGGTGGGGGTGGTGGGAGCAGAAGACATTTCTGTTTTTTTCTGTAGCTCATGAACAATAAAGAGGATAAAAAGAAACCTCCACACAGCTGCTTGCTGGAGCAACACCACTGAGCCCTGGTGACCCAATCACCATCCCTTCTACCTCCTCTCGTTCTCCAGCTCCATTCTCACGCCGGCCTTCTTCTCCTCCTCCTGCTCCTGCTCTTACTCCCCTCATCAAAAACACTGTTCAGTCATTGTTGAAATCAATTCTCTGTGCACAAAGGCTTGTGGGATATATTATTGTTTATTTATTTACTTGGGACAGTGCACATTAATCAACAATCTTACACTTCTGTACAGACAGTAAATGAGCCAGATTATAGCTTAGATGCTAATTTCCATCTGTTGTCCCAAACCTAACCTGCATGTTTTTTGATGGTGGGGGAAACCGGAGCACCTAGAGGAAACCCATGCAGACACGGGGAGAACATGCAAAATCCACACAGAAAGGGCTGGGATGACCGGGGTTCGAACCCAGAACCTTCTTGCTGTGAGGCCAGAGTGCTATCCACTAGTCCACCATGCCTGCTACAGGGAGACTCTGAAACCAAGTGGAAGAAGATTTGATGGTCTGAAGCAGAATAAAACAGTTTATTAACATGAAGCCTGGTTGTAGCATCACGTTACAGGGATGCTTCTCTTTGTCAGGGCCGAGAAAGCTTGTGATTATCAGGGAAAACGGATGCAGCAAAGTACAGAGAAATCCTGTCAGAAAAACTGCTGAAGTCCACTTAGGACCTGAGACTTAAACATGCAGCCAAACCCAAACTGTCTTCAAAACCAAAAGCTCAATGTCCTGAAAGAGCCCTGTTAGAGCCCTGTCAGAGCCCTGACCTGAAAGAGCCCTGTCAGAGCCCTGACCTGAATCCAACTGAGAATACAAAAGAATGGTTTGACCTGAGGGACTTTTTGTGTTTATCCGTGTCAAAATAATCAAATTATAATAGATTTTGATTTAAATGTTTATACAATACAATGTGGTAAAATGCAGCCTCAGCAAGGTGTCCAGGGTTCGTATCCTTGCCGTGGATTTATGGCTCTGATCTCCTATGCACAGAGCAAATTTATATAGCGCTGCCCGGGGTCAATGGATAAGTAGTCTGACACAATTATCATGACACATTGCACTCAAGAAAAGGTATGTTTGAAACCACACAACTGACATTTATCATACACAATGTATATTTTATGTACCAAAAGCAATTAGGCTTCCAAATACTTTTGTAATGCATGGATGTGTACACCTGGCCATTGTGGGAACATGTGCACAAGTAAAACACCTGAGCATTTGTAGCTGAAGATGTATTTATTAACACCATTTAAAGCAGAAAGTTGCTGTTAGAACAGACAGTAAAAACATTATCAGTTTGGCAAATCCTCCAATCACATGCCCAGTAATCAGGATAACAACATCCTGTTTGTAGGTCCTTGTGTTAGACATTTTATTCTTTGGTCTCAAATGGCATGCCAGCATCTGTCCCACACTAACTGGACCTACCCCAGTTACAACAGGGGATGTGAGAAGGATTTTACACAAGGAAATAAATACAATATTCTTATAAAAATAATCTCTTATGAAATATATTCTATACACCAATGTTAACAACATGAAAAATGTATGTTGGAATAGGTTCTTAGTCTTTGTAAAAAATGTCTATCAGTGAGTTAACAGTCAACAAGGCAACAGACAGCAAGGTATCAGTCAGTATTAGTCCCAGTCAATAAGGCAACAGACAGCAAGGTATCAGTCAGTATTAGTCCCAGTCAATAAGGCAACAGACAGCAAGGTATCAGTCAGTATTAGTCCCAGTCAATAAGGCAACAGACAGCAAGGTATCAGTCAGTATTAGTCCCAGTCAATAAGGCAACAGACAGCAAGGTATCAGTCAGTATTAGTCACTAATGTAATACTCAAGTGGTTAATAGTCGGTATGGTGCAGTCACTAACGTAACCATCAGAAACATAACAGTTGGTAAGGCAATGGCCAATAAGGTATCAGTCATTAAGCTCTGAGATGTTCTGTAAATACAGTGTATAGCTCTGACGGAAGGTCGATCATACGTACAGTACTGTGCAAATGTCTTAATCACCTGTAAAAAAATGCTTTCAAAAATCTACATATGAAAGTTCCTAAATATCCAAATTATACTATAAAGAGCAGTAATCAGTGAAAACCTTTTAGTCAGATTGTCCATCACCCTTTAATTCCTTCTGCATCCATTTCTGTTTCAGTTAATCAGGTTGGTTCTATCAGTGATGTCATTGATCATTAGCAGAAGCATCATGCACCTATTATTTTAAGGGGGCACAGTGTGCACAACACACGGAAACAGGAGCCCACAAATACTGATATTAAAAGGAAAATCCACTTGGCTCAGAAATCTGCATTTTTACAACTAGATTTTAGTCAAACAATATCTGAGGTGCATAAGACTTTTGCACAGTACTGTATAACTCCACCGGCAATATTTTGCAGACTAATAGCAGCAAAAGGGGTAAAATATGTCTAGAAACAACATCTTTATCTTGACTCCTTAGTTCAGTAGCTATTTATAACCAAACTACATATTTTATTTAATCAGAATGATAAGATCTAAGCTCCATGTTCTGAGAGATGCAAGAACTAGCAGTGTCTACTTTGTGCAGTATTAAACTTTAAATGTGAAACAGTTTGAACCTGGCCCAGTTTGAACGAGATACAGTTTGAACGTGGCCCAGTTTGAACGAGATACAGTTTGAACGAGATACAGTTTGAACGAGATACAGTTTGAACGTGGTACAGTTTGAACGTGGCCCAGTTTGAATGAGATACAGTTTGAACGTGATACATTTTGAACGTGGTACAGTTTGAACGTGGTACAGTTTGAACGTGGTACAGTTTGAACGTGGTACAGTTTGAACGTGGTACATTTTGAACGTGGTACAGTTTGAACGTGGTACAGTTTGAACGTGCTACAGTTTGAACGTGGTACAGTGTATATGTGACAGTTAGTGTTAGTTGCATAATGTTTGAAACAGATTTGTTTCCTCTGACAGTAAAATATTCCAGTATTCACCATGCAGCTAGCTACATTATTTCACACTTTGTGCCTGGTTTAAGGCTTGCTGGTACAGATTGGTTTGAGCAGGGATAGAATGTAAGGGCACTGGCCCCATAAAATATGTACCATGCTATATTTCAAAATAAACATTTTCATTAGAAGCAGCTTTATTGAGCACATTTTCTACTTGCCTAGAAAACAGTACTAGCCACTGCCCTGCTGGCTGCCAGGCTAAAGGCTAGCAGACCAGATGAATCTGATCCGCGGGTAGGTCCTCTCCTATAGGACTAACATCAGAGAGCAAGGAAATCGACAACATCCTAAATTCAGTAGTTTCCCCATTTTAGTCTAATGGTTCTGAAGAAGTAAACCTTGTCAAAATAACATACAGTCACTGAAATCCAAAGGAGAAAACATCCAGCCTCCTCCAGCCGTGGGTGTAGATCATCCATGGTGAACATCCAGCCTCCTCCAGCCGTGGGTGTAGATCATCCATGGTGAACATCCAGCCTCCTCCAGCCGTGGGTGTAGATCATCCATGGTGAACATCCAGCCTCCTCCAGCCGTGGGTGTAGATCATCCATGGTGAACATCCAGCCTCCTCCAGCCGT